>CM052456.1:1322519-1338149 GCA_028533085.1 Varecia variegata
TGCATCTATTGAGAGAATCATATGGTCTTTGTTTTTGCTTCTATTTATGTGGTGAATTACATTTATAGATTTGCGTACGTTAAACCATCCCTGCATCTCTGGGATGAAGCCCACTTGGTCGTGATGGATTATTTTTTTGATAAGCACTTGGATTCAATTTGCTAGGATTTTATTGAGAATTTTTACATCTATATTCATAAGGGATATTGGTCTGTAGTTTTCCATTTTTGTTGCATCCTTTCCTGGTTTTGGTATCAAAATTATGTTGGCTTGGTAAAATGTGTTGGGGAGAATTCCATCCTTCTCGATGTTGGAGAATAGTTTATGTAGGATGGGCACCAGTTCTTCTTTGTAGGTATGGTAAAATTCGGGTGTGAACCCATCTTGTCCAGGGCTTTTCTTTTTGGGAAGTTTTTTTATTGAATGTTTCGATTTCAGATCTAGATATTGGTCTATTCAGGAATTCTATTTCTTCCTGGTTGAGCTGGTGAGCAGAAGGCCACTTTCAACCAGATAATTAGAAAATCATGATTCCTTACGGAACTCTTATTCTAAACTAGTTCTCAGAACCAATAGTCAATTGAAAGAAGACCTCAGTGCCAAAACAAGAATATATAAAACAGATTAGATTGTGCTTCAAAGGGATCTATGGATATATTTCAAGGTAACTACACACAAGAAAACGGAATACCCAAATCTTTTGGGAGTTATTGGACATAGTATCAGAGCTGACGTTGATACTAGGGGACACAAAATGCCATAATGGGCCCTTCATGGGCTGAGAGTGCAACTGCTTCGAAGAGTCTGTGGATCCACTCTGGGTGATGTCCCTAGTCCCGGAGTGCACAATCAGAATACATTTATTTAGCAACTGTCAGAACCCTTACATTAGTTTCCTAAACTGTCAAGTAACAGCCACCAGGGTGAAAAGATTCAAGTGAAACTCCTGATACTGTCCCCAAAAGTCAACACAGTACAAAAGCTATACAACATCTTTTTTGGAATTACAGATAATCTGCTACTCTCAAAGTCAAAAGATGCAGGGATGTTGCTCCCTGTTGTGTCCGCATTCAGATAACCAGTGTAGCCCTTACAAAAGAGAGAAGAAAAGTGATAGATGATTGTAGACCTTTGGAGAATGACAGACAAGCATGTCTGTGGGAAGAGGCATGTGGACACACCTATGGAAGTGGAGACAAATTGTGCAGATCTTTGCTGCAAATTTATGCGACCAGAAAGCATCTGCAGCATAGGAAATATTGAAGATCCTGACGAACAAGCTAACTCATCCAGTGGAGGTAAACTGGCTTCTGTTCTTAGCCACCCCAGTGCTTGCACAATGGGTCCATGAACAGAGTGGCCATGATGTCAGAGATGGAGGCAACACATGGCTCCACCACCTTGGAACCAGCTATAGCAGTAGGGACTGTGGCTTATTCCATTAACACATCCATTGAAAGGGTGTTTTTGAGTGGAAGTTTCTTTTTGCTTTTGTTTTATTTTTTAAAAACTGTTGCCAGCCACCACCCTAAAGTATCAATAACAAAAAAGAAAATAACATAGGGAGCATGAATGTATCTGGGTAATGTAGCAGAAACTGTTGATTCTCTAACCCGTTTCTCCATAGCAACAGCAATGGCAGACATTTCCAGCCTGCTGATAGCTTCCTTCCCAGGTGCCTGATTCTCTTTTCTTCTCTGCCTAGGGGTTTTCTCTGGCACCCTGGAAGCTTACACAGCTACAAGCAGGTGTGATCTAGAAGTATGGGAGAGTTAACACCCCAGGGGCAATTAGCAATCAGTAAAGAATGACTGCTGGTGGGCAAATGCCTTAAGATCTCCATCATTCGGTGGGATGATTCTGAGATGTGTTCTATATAGTTTTTTTGTGGAACAGTATTGAGCTACAGGTACCTACCACAGTAACCTCCCACTGATGCATCCTTTAGTAACTTTTCTCACTTCCTTTTCTTTTCTTTCTTTCTTTCTTTCTTTCTTTTTTTTTTTTTTTTTGGAGACAGAGTCTTGCTTTGTTGGACCCCGGCAAGTAGAGTGCCGTGGCATCAGCCTAGCTCACAGCAACCTCAAACTCCTGGGCTCAAGCGATCCTCCTGCCTCAGACTCCCGAGTACCTGGGACTACAGGCATGCGCCACCATGCCCGGCTAATTTTTTCTACATATTTCTAGTTGTCCAGCTAATTTCTTTCTATTTTTAGTAGAAACAGGGTCTCACTCGTGCTCAGGCTCATTTCCTTTTCTTATTTCCTGTCATGCTTCCTGTCATCACTTCCCAAGTAGACAATCTGCTCCCAAATCCTGTTCTCAAGTCTACTTCTGAAAGAATACAAGCTGAGAAAATACTGATGGTTTAAAGCAATAATAATGCCTTGCATAGGTTGAAATGTAAATAGAAATAAAATATACAGTAATGATAGCATAAATGTTGCTAGATTGACAAGTGAAATGTTCTATGATCTTTATATTGTCTAAGAAAGAGTAAAATTACCAACTAATGTTAGACTTTAATGAGTCAAATATGCATATTGTAATCTCTCAAATGATCACTATAAACTTAATAAGTGTATGTATATCTTCCAAACTAAAGTGTTATAAAATATAATCCAATAAAGACAACAAGCAAATAAAAGGAACATAGGACAGGCAAGAAAATAAAAACAAATATGTAGGCTGGGCGCGGTGGCTCACGCCTGTAATCCTAGCACTCTGGGAGGCCAAGGCGGGAGGATCACTCGAGGTCAGGAGTTTGAGACCAGCCTGAGCAAGAGCGAGCCCCCATCTCTACTAAAAATAGAAAGAAATGATCTGGCCAACTAAAAATATACATAGAAAAAATTACCTGGGCATGGTGGCACATGCCTGTAGTCCCAGCTACTCGGGAGGCTGAGGCAGTAGGATCGCTTAAGCCCAGGAGTTTGAGGTTGCTGTGAGCTAGGCTGACGCCATGGCACTCACTCTAGCCCGGGCAACAGAGCAAAACTCTGTCTCACAAAAAAAAAAAAAAAAAAAAATATGTAAATTGTTAGATTTATACCTAAATATATCATTAATTACATTAATAGCAAATGGCCTGAAGCAACAATTAAAAGGCAGTGACAATCAGACTAGAAAGAAAAAGAGATCTGTATGCTCAGTACAAAACACAAGGTCTTTGCCTGATTTCTCTATAAGACAGAGCTGAGGCAAAAACATATGTGCAGTTCCACTGCGCAGGAGTGAAAGACAAAGAAAGTGATGCAGCAGAGGCAAAATAATAAAACATCTAGAATAGGAATATAACTTCATGAACTCAGGTAAGAGAATGCTTGCATTAAAAACAAGCACTAATTATAAACATAAAAGTTGACATAGTGGCCTATATTAAAATCAAAGTTAAGAATGTTCACTAAAATACAACCTTTGGGAATAAAAAAGCAAACCACAGGATGAGAAGAGAGATTTTTAACATACTCGATAGTCAAAGGGCTTATAATATATAAGAAACTCCCCAAAATCGGTGAGAAAAGGACAAAGACAAACAACCCAATGGAAAAATAGGCAAGAGAACTGAGCAAATACTTTAGAAAAGAAGATATCCAAATAGTCAATAAACATGTGAACATATGTACAACCTCATCATAATCAGAAAAAATGAAAACTAAAATGACAATCAACTATCAGCACCCAGCCTCCACACAGCTAAAATTTAGATGACTGACAATTTCAAGTTTTGGCAAGCATGCAGATCAACAGAAACTCTTTTGTGCTGCTCTTGGGAGTATGAATTTTTTCAGTCTCCTTGAAAAATAATTTATTATCTACTACAGTTGAAAACATTTATTCTTTATGACCTGATTTCACTCCTACCCAACAGGAATAACATGCATATGTGGTCCAAAAGACATATGCATGAATCACAGCAGCACTATGTCCATCAGCTGTAGAATGAACAAACAATAAATTATGGTATGCTCATAAATGGAATACTATAGTAATGAACAACCTACAACTATACTCAATGAAGAATAATCTTAAATATATCAAAAAAGGGAAAATTAACTATATTATTTATATATCCATTATTAGATAACACCCTATAAAGAAAATCAAAGAGAGAAGCCCCATGAAAATAAGGATAGTAGTTTCCTCTGGAGCAGAGACAGAGTAGTTACTGGGAGGAGGAAAGCACTTCTGAGGTGTTAACAATGTTCCACCTCTCATCAGAAATGGTCATTACACAAGTTTACACTTTGTGGTACTTAAACTTTGCATTCATGTTTTATATGCATTTCTATATATGTATTTTATCTTATGAAAAAAGAAGATTTTAAGGAATGCAGCTGTGCAGGACGACTCAGAACAAACCACCTGTGAGAGAATTAAGGGACCTTCTCTTCAGTCAATGCCATTGGGTTTACTTTCTTGCGCTCACTCTCCAGTGATGTTACAAGTGCGTCAATCATTTGCTTACAGTAAAAAATCTGGTCTGTTGCTGTGTGATGAAATCTGATGTACAAATTATACTTAAGTCACCCTCCCCCACCTTTTACTGCATGTGTCACCACTGTACCACCAAACACAATCCTGCCTAATAAACACTTCAATTTTCTTTCTCTTTATTGCTAAACTTCCATCAATACTTGCCTAGGAAGGCAATACTTCTCGAACAGTCTGGCTATTACTTTTGTAATGGTTTGAGACATGCTTTGAAGCCTCTTTTCAATATTCCCTAATGTCCTAATAGCTGTTTTATTCATTCTCATGCCTATGACACTCTCCTTATAATGCTTTTTTAGAGGTCATGATATCCAGTGGCTCCAAAACCAATTACTCTTTTTTTTTTGTATTTTTCATATTCCATCTGTCTGCTTGAGACAATACCTTTTTCATCTCCAATTTCTGAAGCACAAATCAAATTATGCTTCTCTTGTGCTTAAATTCAAATAGCTTCTCTACAGAACAAAGAACTTCTTAAGCATGTATTCATGGGCCTCCAAAATCTAGCTTCAACCTTTCTCCCTAACCTCATTTTCTAAGAAAATTATACTCTAGCTCATAAATCCACCATCCTTAAAAAGAGAGAGAGAGAGAGAGAGAGAGAAGGGCATACACACAATTCTCCTATACATACCTTCTATAGACTTGTTTAACCTGTTCATTTTATCTGTAAAATATATAACAAAAACATAGCAAACATGTAAATTAAGTTAGATCTCATTTATAAAGCTAGATGCAAAAATAATAAATATCATATTAGCCAATTTAAAAGAGTAATACATTCTGAAAAAGTTAGTTTTGATCCAAGAAAGCAGGAAAACATTCATTGGAAATTTTATTAATGTAATTCAAAACTACAACAAAAGAGAACTCTTAACTTTGTAAAGGATACTTACCAATGCTCTATAAAGACAGACATAAAGCAAAGATACCCACAATATTGCCAACATTTAAGTCTGTATGGACTATGTTACCAATGGAATAAACCAGAAAAAAAGAATAAAGTTATAAATATTGGGAATGAAAAGATAATACTATCATTATTTGTATGTAATATGTTTTCCTATCAAAGATGAAAATCAGCTGGAAGAATTAGAACTAACTAGCAAAGCAATTAGATGGCTGGATATAAAATCAATATATAAATATCAATCACTTTCCTATAAACCAATTTTAAAATGTAATTTTAAAAAGTTCATTCACCACAGCAAACAAAAACTTCAAAATACCTAAGAAAAACTAAAAAGTGTGTAATGTTTGCATGAAAAAAAAGTAACATTTTATAGAGGTTTGTAAAGTCTTTTAAAGAGGAGCTGAATATATTGATACATCATGCTTCTGAAGAGACTTAATTCTTTTTAGAGATGAAAATTTTTACCAAGGCTAATAATATTAAAGAAATCTCAAAATAGTAATTAGATATTTTATGAAACTTAAAAGTTGATTCTAAAATTATATGGAAGAAGAATTAAACAAGAATAACAAAAAATATAATTTAAAAACAAAAGAGAGGTTGTTTTAAATGTCAGCATATACCAAAGACAGTGCAGAAATAAACTGAAAATTAGAGAAACAGAATGGAAGCCATAAACAGAATCCATACATATATAGGAATTAGGTATATAACAAAGTCAACGTTTCAAACTCAAAGGTTGAGCCTTTTTTAAAATGATACTGGAACAACTGAATATCTACATGGAAAAATAAAATGTCACACCATTCATAAAACAGTGTCCAGAGCTAAATATGAAGAAAAATCTATAAAATAATTAGAAGAAAATATGGGAGACTGTATTTTTGTACTCAGAGCAGGGAAAGCTTTTCTAAAAGGAAAAATAGAAGTCATAAAGAAAAGGATAGGTGTTACTATAATAAAAAGAAAAACTTAAAGTTTTCCAATGAAATGGTACCATTAGCAAAGCTGAATGGCAAGAAACTGACAGAAAATAACTGAAAGACAGATAAAAAGAACTATCCATAATTTTTAAAGCTCCCCCAAATCAATTAAAAATACCAAACTACTTTGAAAAGGGCAAATGACCTAAACGGGCAATTAAAATTTTTTAAATGAAACATGTATCATTAAAACAACTGAAAAGTCTACCAATGTACCTTTCAACAATGTCCAAATTATATTAATATTATGAACCAGAAAATTATTTTAAAATTTTTGAAATATCAGTAAGACCAAAAATTTAATGAAGTGGACAAATTAAAAGCAATTAAGTTTGATATTTTATATTTGAATTTCAAACACAAAAAATACAAATGTTAAAATGATAAATGAACACTCAAAATCTATAGTGCGACCAGAACAAGATGACCACGTAGAACCCTTGAGTGATCATCCTCCCACAGGAACAGCAAATTGAACAACTATCCATGCAAAAAATCATCTCTTCACGAAAACTAAAAAATCAGGTGAGAGATAACAGTACCCGTTTTATAACAGCATAATAACAAGAAGAGACACATGAAGAGGGTAGGAAGGAGAGTCTCACACTGCCTATACCCTCCTTCCCTAACGGCTGGTAGTACAGCTAGCTGTGAGCCTGGCGGAGAGAGGGGGAAGCGAGTGTGGGATTTTGCACTAGAGCTCAGTTCCAGCCTTGCCACAGTGGAACACGGCACCAGACAGAATCCTGTGGGCCTTGTTTTCAGCCTGGTATGTACAGAGGAAGCATTTGGAAGCACCCTTGACCAAAGGGGAATCACTGGCCCCAGTGTGAGGAAACAAAGTTGCAGTCCACTTCACTACTCTCTGGCTAAAATGGCCTCAGACCCCAAATAAACTTCAGTAGCAGCCAGGCCACAGTGACCATGATTCTTGGATGAGCCCCGGGGTTGCACTGGCCTGCGAAGCTGTAGGGTCAGGGTACAACCCAGGATGACACCAACTACAGTGGCCACAGGAATGCCTATGTCACCCCTCCCCCAACTTCAGGCAGCACAGCATGGACATTCCTTCCACCTGGGGAAGTACAGGGAAGAGTACCAGGGACTTTGCTTAGAACCGAGTACAAGCCATGACATAGTAAAACACTGGGCATATCCCACGGACCCTGATTTTAGGCTATTGCTCTCAGACACCACTCTGAGACCCACCCTGAGCCAGGAGGGAATCTGCCACCCCAGGGTGACATACCCGAGTCCTGGCCAGCTTCTCTACCAGCTGACTAAAGTGGCCCTGAGCCATCAGTGGCAGTCAGGCAGTAGTGGCCATGGGCCTTAGGAGAGCCCCAGTATTGTGCTGACCTGAGAGGCCATGGGCTTCAAGTGCAAACCAGCATGATGCCAGCTGCAGTGGGCACAGGAGTGCCCATGTCCCTCCTCCCTCAATGCCTGGTAGCTCACCATGAAGAGAAACTCCTGATGCTTGGGGGACAGTGAAGTGAGTGTGGGACTTTGCCTGGGAACCCAGGAAATTCTACCTTAACTTCTCCAAGCCCATCAGGGCTGGGTATCCAGGAGTCTGCAAGAGTCACAGCATACTGTGCTTAGGGTGCCCTCTAGTGTTGACAGGGCTGCAGTGACCACAGGCTTATCGGACACAACATAAGAGTACAATCCCCTTTAAATTCTTGGAAGGCCCTCTGAAGAAGGACAGTTACAAACAAGGCCAGACTGCAAAGACTGGAAAAAATACTTACCTCTTCAACGTCCAGACATTGATGAACATCCACGACCCATAAGAACGTTCAGAGAAATATGACCTCACCAAATAAGGTGCGAGTGATAGACCTTGATCTTGAAGTGACAGAGATGTGTGACCTCTCAGAGAATTCAAAATAGCAGTTTTGAGGGAACTCAATGAACTTCAAGGAAACACAAAGAAGCAATTCAGACATTTATCAGAGAAAATTACCAAAGAGATTGAAATAATAATAAAAATCAAACAGAAATCCTGCAACTGAAAAATGCAATTGATGAGCTAAAATATACTTCAGAGTGTCTCAATAGCAGAATCAAGCAGAAGAAAGAATTAGTGATTTCAAGGGCAGGTTATTTGAAAATATAAAGTCAAAGGAGAAAAAAGGAAGGAGAATAAAAAAGAATAAAGAATGCTTAAAAGATCTAGAAAATAGCCTCAAAAGGACAAATCTTAGAGTCATTGACTCAGAAAGAGGGAGTAGAGAAAGTTATAGAAGTAGAAAGTTTATTTGAAGAAATAATAACACAGAACTTTCCAAACCTATAGAAAAATAAAAATGTTCAGGTACAATCAGGTCAAAGAACACCAGGCAGATTCAACCCAAATAAAACTACCTAAAGGCATAGAATAATCAAACTCTCAAAGGTCAAGGACAAACAGGATCCTAAAAGCAGCAAGAAAAAGAAACAAATGACATATAAAGGAGTTTGATACACTGGGCGGCAGACTTCTCAGTAGAAATCATACAGGCCAACAGGGAGTAGGACGAGATATTCAAAGTCCTAAGGAAATAAACTTCTAACTGAGAATACTATACCCACAAAATTTATCCTTCGAACATGAGGAGAAATAAAGACTTTTCCAGACATGATTTTTTATATCATGTCTTACGAGAAATGATAAAGAGAGTTCTTCGATCTGAACAAAAAGGATGATAGCATGCAACAAGAAATAATATGGAGGCATAAAACTCACTGGTAAAAGTAAGAAGACAAATTCAGATTACTGTAATGATGATGTAAAAACCACCCACATTTTTAGTATAAAGACTAAAAAAAAATATCAAAAACGACCAATAACAACTTAAGAGATAGGCAATACAAAAATATAAAAATTGAGACAAAAAAGTCAAAAAGTGAGCAGGATGGAGTTAAAGTATAGTTTTTGTTTTTTCATTTCTTGTTTGTTTCTTTTCTTTGTGATCAAAGTTAAGTTGTCATCAGTTTAAAATAACTTGTTATAACTATAAGAGGTTTTTTGATAAACCTCATGGTAACTACAAAGGGAGGGAGGGAGGGAGGGAAGGAAGGAAGGAAGGAAGGAACTACAAAGGGAGGGAGGGAAGGAAGGAAGTCAGTCTGTCTCAAAATGGCAGTAGTAAGTTCTTACCTGTCAATAAAATTGAATGTAAACAGACTAAATAAACTTTCCAGTCAAAACACACACAGTGACTAAATGGGGGAAATCTAACTATATGCTGCCTACAAGAAACTTAATTCACCTATAAAGACACACATACACTGAAAGTGAATGAATGGAAAAAAATATTTCATGCAAATGAAAACCAAAACAAAAACTAATAGCCATACTATATCAGATAAAATAGATTTAAACTCAAAAACTTTAAAGAAAGATCCAGAAGATTATGATATAATGATAACTGAGTCAATTCAGCAAGAGGATATAACAATTGCAAATATATATGCACCCAACATTGGAGCAACCAAATATACAAAGCAAATATTAGTAGATCTAAAGTAAAGATACACAACAATACAATATTAGAGGACTTCAACACCCCACTTTTATCAATGGACAGATAATTAAGAGAGAAAATCAACCAAGAAACACTGGCGTTAAATGGCACTCTAGAACAAATGGACCTGACATTTACAAAACTTTTTATCTAACAACTACAGAATACATATTCTTCTCATCAGCACATGGAATATTTTCCAGGATGGACCATATGTTAGGCCACAAAACAAGTCTCAACAAAGTTTTAAAAACTGAAATCATACCAAATATCTTTTCTGACCACAATGGAAGAAAGCTAGAAATCAAAGAGGAACTTTGGAAACTGTACAAATATATGGAAATTAAACAATATACTCTTGAATGACCAATGGGTCAATGAAGAAATGAAACTTTAAAAATTCTTCAAACAAATGAAAATGGAAACATAACATGTCAAAACCTATAGAAAAGGCAGCATTAAGAGGGAATTTTATAACAATAAACACATCAAAAAAGTAGAAAGATTTCAAATGAATAACCAAACAAAGTACTGTAAAGAATAAGGAAAGCAAGTAAAAATCAGAGCCAAAATTAGAAGGAAAGAAATAAGAATCAAGAGCATGAATAAATAAAATAAAACTAAAATAACAGAAAACATAAACAAAACTAAAACTTGTTTTTTTGAAAAGATAAACAAAGTCCACAAACCTGTAGCTAGATAAACGAAGAAAAAAAGAGAGAAGACTCAAATGAATGGAACCAGAGATAAAAATGGAGATATTATAACTGAAACCACATAAATAATACAAAGTATCATTAGAGACTATAACCAATTATATGCCAATAAATTGAAAAACCTAGAAGAAAAGGATAAATTTCTGGACATATACAACATACCAAGATTGAACCACAAAGAAATAGAAAACCTGAACAATCAATAATGAGTAACAAGACTGAAGCAGTAGTAAAAAGTCTTCCATCAAAGAAAAGCCCAGGACCTGATGGCTTCACGCTAAATTCTACCAAATATTTAAAGAACACCTATAATACCAATTCTATTCAAAATATTCCAAAAAATTGGAGAGGAGGGAATACTTTCATTCTATGAGGCTAGCATTACTCTGATATCAAAACCAGATAAAGACAGAGCAACAACAGAAGAAAACTATAGGCCAGTATTCCTAATGAACATAGATGCAAAAATCCTCAAAAAAAAAAAAAAAAAGAAAAGAAAAGAAAAGAAAACTAGGAACAAATTAAAAAGATTATACAGCGTGATCAGGCAGGATGTATCCCAGGGTTACAAAGGATAGTTTAACATACACAAATTAATAAATGTGGATCACATCAATAAAGGGGAAAAAACATATCATTATTTAAACAGATGCTGAAAAAGCATTTGATAAAATTCAACATTTATGATGAAATCATTCATCAAACTGGATATAGAAGGAACATATCTCAAAAAATAAAAGGCACATAAGAAAAACTCACAACTAATATCATAGTGAATGAGGAAAAGTTCAAAGCCTTTCCTCTAAGAAAGAAAACAAACAAGGATGCCCATTTTTGCCATTTTTATTCATCATAGTCTTGCTAATGTCACTCCTGTCTCACCTGTTATTATGTCACTGTAGTGCTCCATGGTAATTAGCTCCCAGTTATACTCTCAAAAACTGCAATAAGAGAGACCAAGAAAATCATGGACTTGGAGAGTCTCTTCTTTGGTTCAGGAATCACAATCTAGAAGCCTAGAGTATGAGGGAATGACAGAGTAGAATAGAAAGGCTGTATACCTTTTTGTAGGTGGCAACTTCAGGCAGATTTAAAAGAGTGAGACTCAGAAAACAAATAGTGTGTTTAATTGTCAATACTGTTATGAAACAACAGTTGGACCAAAGTCCCGTGACTCTCTGTGTCTCCAAGCTCAAATAATTTGCCCCATTCCTTGCATGAGTTCAAACTAGCCAAGCTGTAATAGCTCTTAAGCTTAGTATAAAAACTGCAAAATAAGTAAGATGTTGCTATCTGATGCATTTAAGAGCTTTTTCTTTAGGGTAGAGTTTTTGCTTGTTTGGTTTTTGGTTTTTGTCTTTGGTAACAGATCTACTCCATGTTTTATAGACTCAGTGCTGAGCATTACTTGCTGACGTGGCAGTGACTTGGATCTTTTCTACACTATTGCTGAAATGAAGGCTGCTGCCCTGTTTTGTTTCTTCTTTTTGTACTGATTAGAGGCATGCTGACCACTACTTATTAGCTCTTTGATCTTTTTTATTTTTGAACATATGGTCAGGACCTTGCCAGTGCCCAGACTGGCAGGCTGAAATTCTAGTAGGGTCAGGCCCATGTGATAAACTGCTTTGCTCTGGGAAAAAGTGAGAGCTGTGCAGAGCAAAGGCTGGTGCATATTAAACATCCTCATCATCGGGAGAGAATGTGCTTTCCTGAGTGTCTGTTAACACAGGACTGCTGCCTCTTCATAAATTTAAAAGATCCTCCATTTAGAGTCACATTATACAAGAGACTTGGAAGTTCCAAATGTAGCCAAATACAGTAGAATTTAAAAGCTCTATTGACTTAAGCAAATCTATTTCACAAGTAAAAAACGTGTTTAATTGGACTTGCTCTTTGTTCTTAAGTTCCATTTTATTTGTCTCTTGCTTTTTCTAAAACAATATATGCATGGGACCTTACTCCACTAGAAATGAAGTCCTCTCTGCCCCCTGTTTACATTTCAACAAGCCCAGTTTCTCTTAATGGCATTTAATGATCACAATATGTACTTTTTTCAAAAAAGATTCATCATCTGCTATTATTAAGAAAGAATATTGTTTGTTCACTTTTCAATATGACTTTATTTAAAACTATATAGTGCTAATTTAACAAATATATGGCACTTTATTATTGAAGCTTAGAATAAGAGTCATTGCACCAATGTCCAAAGCACCTCTGGAAACATTTCTAACCCTTGGGAAACAACAGAGTATTCTATGGTGGTTGGCGACAGGTAATAGGATAGTCATGGTGGCTCTGGCATGGCCAAAGAAACTGAATCTGAGTCTGAATCTGCCATTTGCAGGTAAGTCACTTCCACATCTCTGAACCTCATTCCTTCATTTATAAAACAGAAATAATAATAGACCTACGTCAAAGGAATTTTTATGAGAAAATTAAATAAGAATACGTAGAATGTGTGGTTAATTATATAAAGAAATTGAAATATTGAATCTCACTGAATTTAACAGAAAAAGCAAGGGGGTGATATTTTGTAAATTCTTACTCCTTACTTGGTTCAGAGGAGCTCTTTATCAATTTCCCCTCCTTGGCTATGCCAAAAGATTTTGGGTCTCAAATGTTAGGGATAGTATTTTCTTCTATTTGCACAATCATGAACATAGAGAACTATGACCAGTAACTTATTTTTACAACCTAAGCCTTGGGTTTACTTTTTCTTTCCCTCCTGGTACGAACAGTCCAGCAAGCTGTGTGCTTAGCGCTGTGCAAAGCAGTTAACAACCTTCATGATCCTCCTTGGCCTCTTCCTCCTCCATCTCCGTCACCACGGCCACCACGGCCACCACCACCATCACTGCTGCCACCACAACCCCTACTGCCAATATTTCTACCACCACCACGGCACCTAAAATTCTTCCTAGTCCAATGTCTTTACCACCCCACCCAATAGCCCTCTCCTTGTGCCCCTGCCCTCCATCTCTTCTTGTCTAGAAACATCCTAGAAAGCAGAACAATGAAACTTCGACCCAAAACTGTCCCTTTTACATACTTTCTTTGTTCCCTGCCACCATGGTACGGATAGATCACCACTCTCCAACCCAGCTGATATTTTCTCTAGCAATTTACATTTGCATCTTCATCCTTCTCAAAGATCAAGGGATAGCGACAGAGGCCAATGTCTTGATCTTTTATTCCACCTCTGGTAGGAGCATCTGCATTCAGAAGTGTGACTATTACCCAAACAGTAGATGCAGTTACAGTTTTATTTAGTATTTGAGGGAATAGGATGGGGTGATGTTGGAGAATTGAAGGAACACTTATTTTTAAAATTTTGCTTGGGGCCCAAATTTCAAGCTTGAACATTTTTTGTAGTATCGGGCAAAGCACATAAGCTCTATGTTTTAGCTCCTCTGTTCATTCATGGGAAATGACTACATGTTTATCTATTATATGAAAATTAAATTTCAGTGTATATTGATATCCTTGAATTAAATACAGAATTACTTTAGCAGCTTCTACAATGCTCAGGTCACAATGGAAAGGATCTAAATACCTAAGGAAGATACTTTAACCCAGGTGAGAATCTATTTCAACACTACTGAAATCCCAATTTGGCCTTTAAAAAAACCCCAAGACCAGGTTCCTTTGAGATTGCCAAAACAAAAGAAGAGAGGTGGAATTTACCCGAAGGAGTGAGCGTGGAATGTTTGGAAAAGTATTCAAGGAAATTAATATCACAGCCTCTTCAATTTGCTAAACCACGTACGTATTGCATTGCTGCATTTTATAGTAAGAATGAAAGCTGACTGCAGTTGGCCCTTTGTCCTGCCAGAGACAGCTTTCCATAGCCTGAGCATCCACCATTCACCTCTTCTTTTCACTAAACAACTGTCAATGGGCAGAATGACAAGAGACAGCCCAGCAGTCCCTGTAGCATTCCACAGAAAACCTGGATGATGTTCTCTCTCCTGAGTCTCAAGTGAGTTCAGTCTCTAGGACTGAACTGTATTATAAGTCTCTCTCTGACCTGGATACATGAGTGTTTTTGTTGTATTCACACTGCACTGTAAGACAGTAATAAATGTCAGTTGCTAAGAGGATTTGAAAGCAAAAGATTTCCAAAACAGATTTTAAGAACATTCCTGGTTTCTTAAATCAGCATGATGGAACAGCGTGCTTAGCAGATGGTGAGAACCTTTTCCCTGATGCTGACCTTTCCTTCCTGCAGTTTTGCCCCATCCGTGCAGCAGCTAGTTCTATATCCAAAGGATCTCTCATTTTTGGGTAATTCTTCCAGGTAAAGAAGTCTAGTGTCCTTATTTGAATATGTTTATGTCAAGTAACTACTTTCTACTTCTGTAACTTAAACATCAGAGGGAAGCGAAAAAGAAGTGAAGCTATCAGATCAGAACAGGGTGACTCTTCGTGTTCCATTTATTTGGATGCTCCCAATCTCAAAGGCAATTCTCAAGAAGATTCTGAGCTATCGTACTGTCTCCCCAAGATAAATAGAGTGGTGACTTTAAAGTCATTACTCCGTTCGCTGTACATGCCTTTCCTAGACCTCGTTCTAGACACTGTGTAGAAAAGGCCTAGTTACCAAATGAGGTTATTCTATTTTAGATACCGGAAGCCTTATGTAACCTTCTGTGTTAGCTTGTTCTGTCAAAAGTGAGGCAAGAGTTTATTTTTATTGTTGTAGAGTATCATATTTAGGTTAAAAAAGGAGATTTATATTCCCTTTATAAAAATCAGTCTTTGGGCCGGGCGCGGTGGCTCACGCCTGTAATCCTAGCACTCTGGGAGGCCAAGGCGGGTGGATCGCTCAAGGTCAGGAGTTCGAGACCAGCCTGAGCAATGAGCGAGACCCCGTCTCTACTAAAAAATAGAAACAAATTAGCTGGCCAACTAAAATATATATAGAAAAAATTAGCCGGGCATGGTGGCGCATGCCTGTAGTCCCAGCTACTTGGGAGGCTGAGGCAGTAGGATCGCTTAAGCCCAGGAGT
>CM052456.1:1347960-1379645 GCA_028533085.1 Varecia variegata
GTACCTCCCCTTACATGCACTCAAACTTCATGCCTTGAGTGGCTCCAACTCCTGCTCAGCCACTGAAACCAGAAACAGAGGAGTCAGCCTGGACTCCTCACTCTCACCTGACCACACGCTCAACTAGTTACAAGACATTTTAGATTCTATGTCAAAATTATTTTTGAGAAGCAGCAAGGTGCTTGGAGCACAGCATCAGCTGCAGGGCAAGCGGACATGGTCCCTTCCTCACTGAAGCTCTACCAATCACTCATGAACACGTGGCTGAGGATTTTTTTCCTCATCTCCCATACAAGCATATTTCTAACTAAAAGACAAACCTGGTTGACCAAAATAAATGAATTTGACATACAATAAAAGGGTGCCTTCGTGACCAGAATGACTAAAGGAAACTTTTAAAAAACAGCAAAAACTTGTAGACAGGACAGTGGCCAAGCTGGAAGTGAAGACAGGTATTTCATTCTCTAGACCACACCGCCTCCCTGTGGGAGGTTTTCTGGGCAGGGATGTATCTAGAGAAAAGCAAATCCAATTTTGTATAATTATAGAGTGGTTGTAGCTAGATTTTATGTCATTTTATACCAGAAGTCTGCTTTCAAATACTGGGTTATGAATGATGCCAGTGAGTGATTTGTTTTCTGAAAGACTGATGCCCATTGTTAAGAATTTGGAATAGAAACATTTTTGTTCATTTAAAAATAAGAAAAATAAGTAGCCCTGGGAAAGATTTTTTCAAATGTCAAACAAGACCAAGAAATCAAATAAACACAGCCTAATTACTTTGTTTTTACTACTTTGAATAATTGTACTTTAAAAGTCTTAATTGTTTGATTTACTTATGAGGAATATATGATCCTAAGATCCGTAAAAATCAAAAATTGCAAAAGAAAGATCTTCCATTTACTATGTACCCTACATAACATTTTAATGTTTAATTACACTTATAAAAAATCAATAAAGTCTGGAAATTAATGATTACTCCTTGCCTATATAATCATCCTGAGGGAACTTAACAAATCTGAAGAACATTGGGTATGCTTCTGAATGTTGAAATGGTACAGCTGGTTTAAGATATGCCTCAAGGGTTATTTTTCATCTACCTGATAGAGTAAGTAATTCGTGGAATGCTACTCTTCAAAAGAAGAACATACTATGGGCAGGGCGCAGTGGCTCACGTCTGTAATCCTAGCACTCAGGGAGGCCGAGGTGGGAGGATCGCTAGAGGTCAGGAGTTCGAGACCAGCCTGAGTAAGGCGAGAACCTGTCTCTACTAAAAAATAGAAAGAAATTAATTATCCGGACAACTAAAAATATATAGAAAAATTAGCCAGGCATGGTGGCACATGCCTGTAGTCCCAGCTACTCGGGAGGCTGAGGCAGGAGGATCGCTTGAGCCCAAGAGTTTGAGGTTGCTGTGAGCTAGGCTGATGCCACAGGACTCTAGCCCGGGCAACAGAACAAGACTCTGTCTCAAAAAAAAAAAAAAAAAAAAAGAAGAAGAAAAACATACTATGTTTTAAGCACAATATGCATTTTTCATGATTTCAGGATTTATTTCTTTTAATTTGTCCCAAGTTTCCAATAGTACACAGGCATCATTCAAAGGCAGAAAATGGTCTTAGTCATCTGCTTCTACAAAAGGCTTTAAACGATTCCCAAAAATTAAATCATTGCTCATGTTCTACCTTAATGCAAATATCTGAAGGCCTTGCTTTTAAATTTCCGGAATCTCAGAAGTATTCAAATTCATTACTTGTCTATTTCCTGACCAGTTCCCTTTGAAGTGGTCCTGGGATCCATGGTATTATTTCAAATGTCTGGCCGTCAGTAAATAGTTACTATTTCCTTGATGTCTATGAAGCTGCTTTTTTTCTTGTGAACTTTACCTACAGTACCTCTCACTGAGGCCACATTTGCATTTACATGTCTATGTGCTCCGGCCCATACATACGGTCCTTGTTAGATGCTTTTACTCCGTTATCTCAATAGGAAAGGAAGTGTAACCATGATATTGACTCTTGGCTGAATCTACGTTTCTGTTTTCTCCAAGGGTCAAGTTATTTTATTTACTGCATACACACACAACTAAAAGCTTGAGCAATTTTTTATTTTTAATGATGGACAATGGAAGTACACATGCCATCCATATGACAAGCATGTGATTTCTGTCTCTCTGTATTGGTATTATTAAATACCTTAGAGATTAATAAAGATGATAGTGCACATAATGTTTTTCTTATGAGCAATCAGAGACATGAATGTGGGACAAGCAGGAGAAAGGCAGCCCAAGGGAAAGATTAGGGGGAAGGCAGAGCACAGCTGAGGGGATCTGCCTGCTCCCTCTCAAAGAGAGAAGCAGACACCTACATATCACAAACTTAGGCCAAAAGGGAAAAACAGATCGCTGGCATGAAGAAAAATGTGGAACAGGATGTAAAGCAAGAATGCTTTTCATTTTCTCTCCCTTATCTAGCTAGGCTTAAAAGTGCAGAGGAGAGACCACTCTTCTAAGACAGAAAACCTGGACTTAATCTGGGATTTGTCACTAATTAACTGTGTTATCTTGGCTGAGTCAACCTCCCTGGGACTATGTTTCTTTATACTTCAAATGAAGGTGGTGCATTAGATAATTCCAAGGCCAGTTCTGCTTCTACAAATTCCAAAAGAAATCAGAAGCACATTCAAAGACAGACGGAGAAGATCATTCAAAGATAATTCAGGGACATTAGGTTAGGTCATGTTTGTAAGTCCCTATTCTCACTTTTCTATCAGATTCTGCTATGGTTTGAGTGTTTGTCCCCTCCCAAACTCATGCTAAAATTTAATTGTCATTGTAACAGTGCTAAGAGGTGGGACCTCTGAGAGGTGATTAGGCCATAAGGGCTCTGCCTTATGGACGGGATTCCTGGAGTTATAAAAAAGCGAGTTTGTCCCCCCTTTTGCCTCTCTTCCCTTCTGCCTTCCGCCATGTGAGGACACAGTGTCCTCCCCTCCGGAGGACAGGGCAAAAAGGCCTGTAAGCAATAAATCTCTGTTCTTTGTAAACTACCCAGGCTCTGGTGTTCTGTTGTAGCAGCACAAGATGGACTGAGAAAAATACCAACTAACTAAAAGATACTCACTTTTTAAGAGAATTTCATATACCAGGAGATAATACTTTGCTTCTCTCCATTAGGAACAGAGGAAGGGGATGCCAAGGAAAGAGAAATAAACAAAAGCAAAAGAACTAGCCCCAGATAGAAATAATGTTTCATGGGAAGAATGAGAGAGACAGAGACAGAGACGAAGTCAAAGACAGAGATCATCAGCTGAAAAACAGGGAGAAGGGGAGAGAGATCCAGGAAGAGGAAACAGCACACACGGAGGCCCAGAGGCTTCGAGTATGAATTGCCATGTGAGTGCACGTAGCAATAGACAGTTTGGTGCTGATACATCTGATATGTAAGGAGCTAGGGAGAAATGTGTTCTGTGGTAAAGAACACTGACTTTATCCTGTAGCAATAAGACTCAATAAAGGATTTCAAGCAAGGATTCAAGCAAGACTCAAAGGATTTCAAGCAAGTCATCAGAGTGGCTGAAGCCAAACTCCTCAGACCAAATTCCAGCTGTCATGTGCCATTTGAGTGATTTGTCTTATTCCAGCTCTTAGGGGGAGTGCTTTCAACTTTTCCCCATTCAGTATGGTGTTGAAATTGCTTTTATTATTTTGAGGTATGTTCCTTCCATGCTTAGTTTGTTGAGGGTTTTTATCATTAAGAGGTGCTGGATTTTAAGAAATGCTTTTTCTGCATCTATTTAGATGTTAACATGACTTTTTTTTTAAATTCTGTTTATGTGGGGAATCACATTTATTGATTTACATTGTTGAACCATCCTTGCATCCCTGTGATGAGACGCACTTGATCATGGTGAATTATCTTTTTGATGTATTATTGGATTCAGTTTGCTACTATTTCGTTGAAGATTTTTGCATCTACGTTCATGAAGGATATTCATCTGTAGTTTTCTTTTTTGTTGTGTCCTTCTCTTGCTTTGGTATCAGGGTGATAGTGGCTTTGTAGAATGAGTTAGGGAGGATTCCCTCCTTCTTGATGTCTTGGAACAGTTTCAGTAGGATAGGTGCAAGTTCTCTGTAGGTCTGTTAGAATTTGTGAACCCATCTGGTCCTGGGCTTTTTTTGTTGTTGTTGGGAGATTTTTTTTTTTATTACTGATTCAATCTCACTACTCATATTGGTCTGTTCAGGATTTCTATTTCTTTCTAATTCAAGCTTCAGAGGTTGTGTGTTTCCAAAATTTATCCATTTCCTCTAGATTTTCTAGTTTGTGTGCATAGAGGTTTTCATAGCAGTCAGATGATATTTTGTATTTCTGTGGTATCAGTTCTATGGTCTCCTTTTTCATTTATGATTGAGATTATTTGAGTCCTTTCTCTTCTATTTCTGATTAATCTTGCTAGTAGTCTTATCAGTTTTGTTTATCTTTTCAGAGAACCAACTTTTTGTTTTGTTGATCCTTTGAAATTTTTTTGATTTATACTTCATTTATTTTTGCTCTGATATTCATTATTTCTTTTCTTCTTCTAGCATTGGGTTTGGTTTGTTCTTCTTTTTCTTGAGGGTGTGACATTAGGTTGTTAATTTGTCATCTTTCTTTGAAAGCCAACTCTTGACTGCTGTTTTTTAAAGGCAACCATCTCCATTAATTCCTCATTCTTCCATAATCTAATAAAGAAAGCGACTTCCCGGAATCCTCAGAGGTGCATACATCTGTGTGTGTGTGTGTGTGTGTGTGTGTGTGTGTGTGTGTGTGTGTTTAGGAGAGGATGGAGTGAGTGGTACATTGCCTTCCGGGAGTCAAGAAAAGTCTTAATTGCAGTGCATGCTGGGAATTTTATTTCCCCCCCCATGTCCTACTTACTTTTAGAGTACTTGAGCTTAGCAGGTAAATGAAGAATCTACTTCAGTCAAAGCCCTGGAAGCCCTGGGAAATGAGCCAGCTGAGCACATCAACTTGCCTTCAGCACATTGGGGAAGATTCTTCTAGAACCACTGGCCAGTGAA
Source organism: Varecia variegata (assembly GCA_028533085.1). NCBI lineage: Eukaryota > Metazoa > Chordata > Mammalia > Primates > Lemuridae > Varecia > Varecia variegata. The sequence goes on from CM052456.1 coordinate 1,353,023, forward strand.
TAGGACCAAGGACAATTCATACACCTTGTTTTGTAAAACACTAGGTGTGGATAGATTTCTCTTTTAAGTAAAGAGAAATCAGAAGAAATATAGAGCTTTATAAGGGAAAATTTGAAGTCTATGGGAAATGAAGCTTCTAATGAAGACTTAGAGGACCCATACTGCAGGAAGCTGGAAACAATGTTAAACAGTTTAGTCTCCTTAGTAGAATATAAGGAGACATTTTCTCTATCAGACAGAAAGAGAAAATAAATAAGGAGTTGAAAATAAAAGACAACAAAATAAGATAAAGTATACATGAAATAAGGAAGAACTGAAAGAAATTAAAATTCAATAATGTAATTATATCCTTATAAAAGGTAATAATATATTACTGAAATTGTGAGAAACTGAATCAGTATTGTAAAGGACAAATGCAAATTTGAAATGATTTACCAGAGTTTGGATTTTTAAAAAGACAGAGATAATGATAAAAGAGAAAGGGATACCAGGCAAAAGAAAATGAATATTTAAATAAGAATTTTAGCATCCTAATCAAAGATAGCATCATAACTGAATCCAAAACAATAATTAAAGACATAATTGAAGAAAACTTTTGACTTGAAAATAAAATACCTGACTTCTCATGTTAAGGGGTCCTTACCACAGCCTGATAAAAATCAATGAAAGGATACAGCTAAAGTCATTTGGCAAAATAATTGAATGGCAAAGAAGAATAAAAATATCTACAAGTACAGGGAGGATTTTTTTCAAAAGAATAAAACTCAGGTTGTCATTAGACTTACTGAATAAAATAATAAATACAAAAAAAAGAGGAGAAATATTGTGTGCCAAAACTTTTGTATTCAGCCAGTTTGTGAAGGCAACAAAATATATTCTCAAGTATATAGAAGCTTAGAAAACATACTACTCAAAGTTCTTTCTTGAAAAACTTTACTTGGAGACTTCAAGTAAATACAAATTAATCAAAATAAGAAATAATGACTATTTAGGAGGATTTCTGTGTTCTTATTCAGCAATATAGTTGGATAATACATGGTCAGGTGGATTCTGTGGCCTGGGCAGGGAAGCTTGACTCCACCTATTTCTTTCAGCTTCTATTTACTGCTTCTCCTTTTCCAGCATCAGGAAATTTATCTTGTGCCCATCCTTATCCCATAGTTCACATGGAATCTCCTGCCATCTCTGATGGTTCACAAAACACTAACTGGCCCTGTTCTGTTACTACCTTGCTAATAATGAAGAAAATATTTCAATGATTAGGCATTGTGCTAACAGAATAAATAAAATCTTTTTACTTAGCCTCCCACCAAGAACTGCATAGTGTAACATAATGATTATTTCCTTTGCAGAGGAACTGGAGTAGTGATTTCCTATAACATTAAAATCCATATTAACACACAAAATGGCTGGAATTTTTTCAATTGCAAAATATTAACAGAACTCCTGCTGCAGATGTTAACTGTTTCCAAGCATTTTTTCATACCATCTCATAACAGTAAGGAAATGCAAAAATACCAATAGTGGCTATCTCTGGGGAATAATATTTCCAAATTTTTAAATTTTTCTGCAATGATCCTGGTATATACAAAACAACTTTTAAATTGCATAAACTATTTAATCACATACATTTCAAATTACATATCAAATGGACTGCTAAAGTAATAACATTTATATCTGAGTGATAGAACTATATGGTTTTCCTTGCCTTTGCTTTTCTGAACTTTCCAAATTATCCATAGTGATATTATAAAGCAATAAAATTATGTGATACATAACTTTATTCTTTAATAATTGTTTTTCTGGGGAAAAACATTTTTCATTTAAACACTGAAAGGAGTGGTCAATAATATTTTTAGATGTTATAAACTCATTAGACTCCATGAAAGCATTTAAATAATCATAAATGACTTTACTGGGAGTCATTGGTGTAGATGATGATAAGTAATGGTGTCAAGAAAGTCCAGGAAGGAGAAGTAGTAATCAAGTTATCAAATACTACAGAGTTGTCAAGCATATCAAGACTTAGAGGCCTCCAGTGGATTTGACAAGTCAGGAGCTGTTTCAGCAGAATGGTGGAGGCATAAATTTGATGTAACAGTTTGAGGAGTGTAAGGAGAAAAGGGAGGTATCAGAAAAGTATCAGAAAGGTTGAGTGCTCAAGGTTGCTGTCACAGGGCAAAAGCAACAGTTCTCATCCAAAACTTCTAAAGCAGTATACTGCCATCTTCCTTTGTAGCTACCATTCTTCACTTGCCCTTGAAAATGATCCTGTTTAGATTTCTTTTGGAAATCATGTGATTCCAATGAATCTCATTCTATTTCTCTACAGGGGTGGCATCCATGGCCCTAGACTAAACCAAGCAAGGCACTCTATTCCCACGACACACTGACTGGTTCCTGGGGAGACATGGGGTCTATACTGGTCCCAACACAGGAACAGTCAAGATGGTTTTTATTAGCAATTCTGGCATGCCGATCCCTTGGAGTTGTGGGACACAGTAGCCCTGACAGATGTTCTCTTCTGCTCTGGAAAAGGTACTGTGAGGATATGAGGTCTAGGAGTTGAGGCCATGTTGTGACCACAAAGAAACACAGTCTGAGGACAAAGCCAATGTGTTGACAAAGCTGAGCGCCATAAGGACGAGCAGTAAATCACAGAGAAGCACAGCCAGAGCCCAGACCATATTCACCTGCAGCCTGTCCTGACTCTGGACTTTTTCAGTAACATGAGCCCATAAATCTCTTTTCCTTACTGACCCAGTTAGAGTTTTCTATGACGTACGACAGAAATCATTCTCATGATGCAACATCCTGCCTCCTTGTTTGCACTTACTGCAAACGGCTTATACAAAGGCTTCGGTTTTTTAGAGTTTCATTTTTTTAGACAAGCAGGCAAAGCCACTTACATTCTCCAGAAGACGAAAGGTGAAATTTAATAGGACATTTCGGGAATTTACCCATGCTGGGCCAAGAAGGAAGACGAGGCAGGGCTTTGAAGCCCATGTTGTTGTCAAGTTGGATCTGGGTCGGCAAGCATACTGTCGTTTTTCTGCTGCTTCTTCCCTTCATACACACGTTCCCCTGGGAGATGTCCAGGTGTGAGGACCCTGAAACTCCTGTTCCCCATGTTCCTACCAGAGCAAGCTCACATTCATGTGTCACTTAGTGTATTTCTTAGCTTGTTAATAAACTTTTCATTTTCTCCTGTATTTATGTGTATTATTTTACCCAATCTAAAAAAGTGGAAAATCTTCTAGGTTAATTCTAAAAACAAGCTTCTAGTTCAGGTTTCTTTCCATTACACCGCCAAACACAGATGAGTCTCTTTTCCACTGAACAAAATTTACTAAATGTGTCTCAATTTGAAGAATTAAAAAGAAGGGAAAATACATGTTAAACCAAAAAGAATTTAAGAAAAAAGGCAACCCTCAAACCCAACAAATAAGACTCTCCATGCCACATTCTGGAGGGCATTAGCTTAAATCCTCTCTATTCAATTTTTGCCTTTAATCAGACTTTGTCTAATGTGAGGTTCTCTCCTCATGTGAAAGTTGTTAAGTACATGCAAGGTAAAATCAGCCCACGTTTTCTTGATCTTAATACTTCCCAATAGTCCAGTTTGCAGACACACAAGGCCATGTTCAACATGAAGTATAGCATAATGGTTCTCTCCCCTCTAAGAAGAAAAAATTACTTCAAAGAAGAGCTACTCAGAGTAGGGGAAAATTTTAGCTTGATGTCTAGCAAAATAATCATTTATATACACCATATTCTCCTCCCAAAAACACATGTATACACACATACCCCAACTAAATACTGAACATCCAAAAAATTTTTAACCTGGACCCAGTAAAATAGCAATTTAAAGACATAGGGGATAAAAGAAGTAGGGAAAATAATGTGTCAGATATATATTAATATCCAGAGGAAATTCCACTACTAAATCTGTTCTGTCATTATGAGCTGAACAGATTATGTTCTACAGCCTTCAGCAATGCAGTTACCAGCTGGACTGCTAAGTAGTCTACTGGCTATAAGGTACATCTCAGGAGAATGACCAAGAGATATAAAAACACACAGCAAAGAATTTTTAAATTGCCATTGTTGAAAAGACACAAAAATGATTAACTCACTTGCCTTTGCTTCAATATCACTTTCTATATTATAAATAACCCTTAGGGTATTAGAGCTTTTGCTTCCTATCATGCTACACACACTATCTTAATCACATAATATATTTGGCTATTTAACTACTGATGTCCATTTTGCAAAAGAAACCTTGGGTACTATGTAAATAGGGTCTATTTCATTTACAGCACATTGCTAAACCTCTGCATGGATTACTCTGAATTCTATAAAATAAACTGATTCAGTATTAGCAATGAAATGTAGTAAATATATTTGCATTTGTTTGATTTGCAAATATATGTCTGGGTTAAGACTATATTTAAAAGGTTGTTTTAAAATGTCAACTACTCCATATTTGCAATAACCTAGGGGCTCATTAACTTTTATAATACCAAGAGCCAAGAATACATTATGAACAAATACTTTGGGAAAACAAACTGTTGGAGAACAATTAAGTTGTTCAAAGAAGCACAGTTTTCATTTCCACTAGAAGATTTAACGTTAAATACTGGCAATGACGTTTTCTTCCCTTTAGAATATTAATTACATGTAACTTAAGTCTTTAAGAAAATTATGTTATTCAGTTCAAACTTGAAATTCTGCTGGTTTGTACTAAATATATTCTTTTTTATCCCTTGACCCCCAGGAAAACACATTTGAAAGTCATTTTTAGTAGCTAGTAGTCAATTAAAATATGAAATAATTTGCCTATGAGAAGAAAACGAGTTCACTGCATCCACACGGTGGTGTTGGGACTCTCCATACTCACACACAGGCAGTTCAATCATCTCACACTAACCCCAACAGCATAACTGTGAACATTTATTTCACTGTGTTGGGAATCTTAGTAAGTCAGAATTTTCTGCATTACGTTTTTTATGTTCTTTCTAGTTGATGATCCTAAAATTCATGTCTGCTTATTTTAACTGGAAGTGACAAACTTTATTGATTCTCTACAGAAGAATCTAGAGGCATCATCAGAGAGATTAAAGGTAGGGTTAAAACAATCAGCCAGCAAAGTATTTGACTTAGTTGGCCTTGTTTGCTGTAGAACAGTGTAGGGATTGCCACAAAGAGAATTAATGTCAAATTTTGCCTTGTTCCCATGGCTTGGAAAATTTTTTTATAGGAAAACTAAACTATGAATATTTGTTGACTTTCTGTCAAGTTGGAGAGGTAATAGAGAAGTGACAAAATCGATAAGCACAGGCCTAAGAGAGATCCAGTCTAAGTCACTTAAACACATGCACTGGCAACTATGCATAAAATAAAATTCTATCCCTGAAATAACAAGCCAAAAGATGTGTGATATAGAAATGGCAATTTGCAAGGTCAGTAATTAGGGAAGAAAGTTTGGAAAAATGTATATTCGAGATCATTCGTTGCAGCATTATTTTTTACAGCAAAAGATTGGCTACACCACAAATACCCATCCATACGACCTGGTGAGATAAACTCAGGTGTATCAATATCTACAAAAAAGACTGGGAAGCTCTCTGCATATTAGCATGGAAAAAACTCCAGGTATACTGTTTAGCAAAAACAAATAAGGTAAAGAATAATGAATTCATGAGATATATATTACATATTACTGATATAAACTATATATTTACATATACACTTACAAACACATTATTTAAACAGTTATGGGTGTTGATTTTTGTCGTATTCTTGTCATTCATAGGAATGATACATGGTTTTTCATTGTTAACCTATACAGTAAATTATATCAATGAATGTTCAGAAGTTGAAAATTGTTACATTGTTGAAATAAACTACACTTTGTTGAGGTTTGTTATTTTATTGTGAAGTAGGGTTTAATTGCTAATATAATGGGCTACACTCAGGTAAGTAATAAATATCTTATTTATTTTCTTTAAATCTACTTAATTTTTACTCCCTGTCTTCATCTCAACCCCTCCCCTCCACCACCAAGCAGTTTAAAGGGCTTGGAGTCTTTGAAGGGCTTGGAGGGCTGGTTAAGCACAAGCTGTCACTCTGCACTGTTCCCACCTAGACACAATGCTCTACCCCATATATTCCCACTAGGCCTGGAAGTGGTTCTGTCCTTCTCCACCGTATTTAATGCACAGAACAATGGCAATACCAGATACTGGGCAGATGCTCACCAGGGCCAAGAGCAGGTATAGACCTCCGCTGCTCATGGAGCTCACATAGTTCCATTTTTCCTTCCCATGCCATAACTTTCCTTCAGTAGTAGCCTGGGGGTAGGCCCTCTCCATTTAAGAATTTCCATCAGAAGCGCTCCCTTCCTCCTCCAAGACTCCTAACATATCTCTTCAATAGGCTCCTGCTTTCGGAGGCCAGATCTGGAAAGAAATGTCTTGCAGATAATTTTGGCTTTCTTTATTGTCACAAACTTCCCCTGAGACAAAGCAGTACAAAGCTGGCCACCTACTCTGTGATAAAGGGAAAAATGAGAAGAAAAAAAAGAAATTGAAATTTTAAAAATCAAATAAATCCAAATATTGTAAGTCTCGTCACAATATTTTATTTAATATAATGCTATAGATATTCATAAGAGAGACCTATCTATAGTTTCCTTTTACGTACCATCTTTGTACAGTTTGGGTGGCATTATTATAACAGCTTTTTCTAAAAAAAAAGAATTTAGAAGCATTCCTACTGTCTCTGGACTCAGTAACTTAATAGGATTGGAATTACAAAGTCTTCAAAAATATGCTAAGTTGCACCTGTGAAGCTACCTGAACTAGATGAAGTTGTTTTTTGAAAAATCTCAATTTATTCTATGCTAAATCGTCTATTTTACTGTTCTATCTCTTTCTGTACAATATTGGTAATTTATGTTTTCCAATAAACCTATTCATTTGTTGTAGATATTCAAATATATCTGAAGATGTTCAAATAAGTTATTATATTAAAATTTATTTCCTCTTTATCTGTAGTCATTTCTTCTTTGTTTTTAATTTTGTGGATTTGTGCAAAAGATTTTTAAATGAAGGAAAAAATCATAAATTAAACAGTATATAGATTAAAAAAAAAAGAAAAGAAAATTCACAAACAGATCCTAGAAGAAGTAGAGAAAAGAACCAGATTCTGGGCTTTCTTCATGTGCCTTCTAAATTGGCAAATGACACCACCTTGGTTTTCATTTGCACATCAATTCATATTCAAGTTATTCTGAGTCCCACTTAGGGAAGACTTGTCAGTTATGTGCTTAGAATGGTTCACTGTTTAATAAGTATAAAGTGCTGTCTAGTCTGCATACTGAGGAAAGTTCAAGTTTTTTGTTTCTGTTTTGCTTTATTTTACTTTATCTCTCCTCTCATTTATGTATTTAATTATAAAAGTGGTTTTGCACTAACGTTTCTGAATTCTCTCATCAATTTGTACTTCTCTTTAGAATAGCAGATTTGGATTATGTTACTTCTAACCACATTTCAACCAATAAAATTTTAAGATTCTGGTTGTTTTCTTTCCAAAATACCTACTCACAAAACAGCAAAGTTGGGGTTAAAAGAAAAGGGCCTTGGAGAGAGTGGCTTCTCAGTAAGCATTCACTGAATTGAGTGGGAGAGAGATTTTTTTTGCCAAGTTATATAAATAATAGGCTTAGCCCAAGTACTTTAATCCTTAATCTAGACCAGTGGTTCTAAAACTTGTCTAAATATTAGAATCACCTGGGGAACTTTAAAATTCTTGCTCTTCAGGCCACGACTTGGACCAATTAAGTTAAAATCTCAGGGGTTGAGACCCAGGCATCAGTGGGTTGTTTTTTTTAAAGCTCCCCAATGGGCAGTCAAAATTGAGAACACTGAGACAGACTTATCTGATGTACAAGCCATCAAAAATGAGAAAGTTTATTCAACTGAAGTGCATCCATCAGTTTTATATATCAAACAATAACTATTAATCTTTTACTGAGGCCTTTCACTCAGTTAGATGCCAGTCAAAAATTCCTGAATAACTTAGTATGAAATGAATATGTTATAAAAATCTCCAAGCATAAGGGGTAAGCAAGAAAACCTTCCATTTTCCTATACATGGTGTAAAATAGCGCCCTTGCACAGGCAGTATTTTAGTGCACAGTAAGTACAGCTCATCATGGTAAAGTTACAGACTTTAGAAAGGACTTCCAGTCTTTCCTGTTTCTTGCTATTCTCCAATCAATCCAGATGCCACCTCCCCACCCCCCTGCCCCAACACCACTCCCTGACATGACCCTCTGTAAGGGGACAGGGAGAATTCTGATTTTTGTTGTTCTTGCTCTTTATCTCACATCAATGTGTTTAATTGTGTAACTCTAGGCTCTCTCCCAACACATTCGCAAGTGGAATTGGGGTAGGCATGAGGATAAACAGAGGGTTCTCATGGTGGGAACTCAGTGCCTCCAGCAAGGCCTCAAGTTAAGACTGTTCTAGTGGGTCTGGGGAAACATCTGGAGAAGTGAAGTCCACAGTGATGGCCTGAGCTCGCCCAGAGCCGAGTGTGGCTGGCTGCTTCCCAGGAGTCCTACACCAGCTGGGGAAGAAGAGCAGGGAAGACCCTACGCCTCTCCTTCAATCTCCCCTAGAACACTCCTCTAACAGCAATCAGATCACTCAAGGCAAAACAGGGGTAAAGTTACAGAGCTACTAAACGTGGGGAAAGGCACACAGAAAGTCTCAGTTCAAGGCCATGAATAAGAGGGGCAGGGCCTCAGCAACCTTCCAGGTCAAATTTGGTGGCATCTAGGGTCGAGTATTTATCCTGGATTGAGGGTCGTACGTGCATACCAAGTTTAACCCTCCCTACAGCTCTGGGCAGCAAATATTAAAATTCTCATTTTGAAGATGAAGAGATCAAGTCTGTCTTCGTCTGTTTTTGCTGCTATAACAGAAATATCTGAGACTAGGTAACTTATAAAGAACAGAAATCTATTTGTCACAGTTCTGAATGCTGGGAAGTCCAGTCTAGGATCAAGGTGACAACAGGTTTGGTTGTCTGGTGAGGGCTGCTTTCTGCTTTCCAAGATGGTGCCTGGGTGCCGCATCCTCCCAAGTGGAAAGGAGGAACACCGTGTCCTTACAGGCAGAAGGCAAGCCAGCCAAAGGCTGCTTGAGGCCTCGTTTATAAGAGCCTTAATTGCATTCACAAGGCAGTGGCCCTCGCAGCCTAATCACCTCTTAAAGGCCTTACTTCTTGTTACTATTATGTTGGTAACACCTGGACTTTAGAGGGGACATATTTAAACCATAGCAGACCCTGAGAAAGGTCAAGTGACTCACCCAAGGTCACACGGTTTACACATGCCCATGTCGTTTTCTGTACATTCTAAAATTTAGAAATAGGATTAAATGTAAGTTTGTAAATTCTACCTTAAGTATCTAAGCCATGGCCAAAACTGATCTTTTAAAAATTTGATACATAACAACTAAGTTCCACGTTACTCCTTTCACTCATCTCAACTTTAAAATCATGTTAGAGTGGCCTTCTAAGAAAAATTAAAAATTCAGTGCACCCATTTCCATTTTATAATGTAAAACATTAAAGAAAACAATAGATATTTAAAGAGTCATCCTATTGCAAATGGTGGGGAAAGGGTGGTTATTGCTTATTGAATTTATAGTTACACCCAAAATAAAACTTGATATTTTTTTGATCTGGTGTGTGCAACTGCTTTCTAATCTCCTAAACTCATCAAAGAGTTTCTCTTTTAAGGCAAAGCTAATTGTTTTCAGACTGGCATATTAGTTACTAAATATTAAAGCCATAAAGCTCAGCAACAGATTATGGCCTGGGATATCCCAGGAGGATGGAGTCCCCAAAAGTGAAAATATGATTCAATTTGAACGGTAATGTATCAAGTAGGCATCATATTTTTTTCCTTACACTTTATAAACTTGTTTACCAGGCATATGCTATAAAGAATACATGACTGTATACCTGGGGAGACAAGAAATACATAGGAAAATGTGATTTGTCCAAAATAGTTTAGGAAAAAATATATGCATACATGACATTTTTGACAAGGCTCTTTTGACACAGCTGTGCACTGATGCAGCTGTTTTCATGCAGGGGATTTTTAAACGCAGCCCAAAAAACAAACTGTTAAACTCTCAGCTGTTTCTGTTATCGAGTAATGTGTGAAACAGACATAGTCTTCCCATTCTAAAATCTCTCCACAGCCTTGAATCTCACCCTGTTGAAGATCCCCACCCCCTGGGGTAGCAATCAGGGATTAAATGGGGGTCTGGAGAGAGGTGGGGTCAGGGATGGGTTGAGGATGAAGGATGGAGTGAGGTTAGGCATCCTCTGGCAGACAAACTACATGTGACCAGAAGTTATATGTTTACCACACTTACTCATCTCAGAGAGGGTCATACATCATCCTTAGCAAAGTGCCTGCTCATTCTCTGAGAATTCACTTATATTTTAAACAGTCTGCTAAATTTACAATGGGCATACTCCTTCCTTTACATTCATGAATAAACAGAATTGTCTGTGTAAAGAAGCTACTTCCTCTGTTTTACATTTGAACGTCTAGAAAACTAAATCATGGATACCTTTGAGTTTAGAAGTCTCCTAATTGTACAAACTTTATGAGATTGGATATATACTGCACACCAAGACAGGGGAGGATATTTGAACTGTGATTTCCACACAGAAATCTGTTTTCTAACAGTTCTCTCAATTCTCAACAATATTTTTTTCTATTTACAAAATAAAGCATACTTGAATAATTTCCAGGATTAGATAAAATAAAAAGAGAATGGGGAAGGGATAGTCAGGGATATTTCTTATACTCATTACATTGTAACAAGTTTAACCTTTATATTATCCTGTGAAGGTAATTACTCATTGCCTTGTAACACATGTAATGTAACCTTCTAACCTTTTAACACAGAAATGTTACCACCACTATGTCAAAGGGAATGAGTCCAAAGGACGGTTTGAAACCCACTATTTTAGATAGGCTTCATCAACATGTCCAGTTTGGAGAATACCTACATATGGTCATACCTGAGATTCTTTTCTCCAAAACAGTGAAGGCGTATCTTTCTCTCTTATACTTCCTTTGCATTTTCTATCCAGTTGCTTTACAGTGTCTCCAATAGAGTAGAATCAATAAATTATGGCCTTGCTCCAAGAAAAGCTCTAATGATTGACTTTAGCTATCTTACTGGAAAGTAATATATACAAGTTGCTCACTACATTGTAAAAGGACCTATTTAATTACCTTGTTCAGTAGTACTAATTTAACACATATTCCCAATTTGATTAATTGCCTAATTGAAAACAGTTAATTAAAGGGGTTAGTGGGTGCCTAGCTATCGTTCAGATCATCAAAATCTACCCTTGAGCTACTGTAGAAGCCAATATGTGTATCCACTGTTCAGTGTGGAAACTACTTCTTCCGAATGACAGATTTGGTGCTTTACCTTTGGGGAGTTCTTCATGTCTCATCTGGTTTCAATTTCTTCATGGGCTCTGTGCCCTAGTGAATGTGTGTGTATGTGCTTGTGCTTGCATAAAACACACAATTAACCTGAGCATATCACTGCAAATTCAAACATGTATGAATATACATCTTCGTTATTTCAAAGTAAAACTCTCACATTGAAGAACATGCACATAGGAATAGGACAAAATTGAAACCTGAAGAAATAGTGTCCAAGGTTATAAAATCAGGATTGAGCTTATAAATTCCATATATTAGGTTTAAAGTAGCCACCACAGAACTAAAGAAATGAAAATTAGAAAACCAAGAGTGTGGTTAATTTGACTAAAATTAGAACAAAACATTGTCATTTCACATGGAGCTGTTTAACTCATAAATGTACCACTTTATTGAATATCCTTCAGCACTTACTAACTGCCAGACGTTATTCCAGTCATTCAGGACACAGCAGTGCACAAAACGGACCAAGTCCATGCCCTCAAGAAGCTTATAGTCTAGCAAGTTAAACAAAGTGGGTAAACAAATAATTATGTAAGTTCAGATCATGATCACTTTCTAAAGGAAATTCAGAATGACCCTGGGTAGGGGATAGAGTAATGATATTTGAGCAGAGACCTAAATGAAGTGAGGGAGTTAGTCTTGCAGGCGTATGACGTAAAAGTGTACCAGATGGTGAGGAAAGCAAACAGCAAGGATTTAAGGCAGGAAAAGCATGGTGTGGTCAAGAATCAGCAAAGTCAGTGTGGTTGGAGGAGTGGGAGGAGAGAGGTAGATAATGAGGTAGGTGAACTAGGCAAGAACTGGATGGAGACCTCTCAGGACAGGGAGGGAGCAGCAACAAAGAATGAGAGTGAGCAGGGTAGGAGAGTATAGCATCATGGAAGCCAAGAGAAGAAAGCGTTTCCAAGTGGAAGAAGTGATATAGTGTGTCAAATGATGCTGGGAACCTAGTAAAGTGAGGACTACAAATCAACCATAGGATTTTCACACTGGATTCTTTCAACAAAGAGGTGGAGATCCTTTCCAAGAGTTTTTTCCTGATTAGGAAATAGAGAAATTTCCTATTAGAGTATCGGCTGCAAGAGAACACGAGATCAGGAGAGGTGTTTTTCTAAGGTGAGAAACATTATAATGTAATGCATGGCCAATGCAAGATTAATAACAGTAACAAAGATAAATCTTGCACTGTTTATTACATTGCATTAGTGTGCAAATATCACACACCCACACTCCAATTCCCAAATACTGACTTCTTTAATAATGCTAGGTCAGCTCTTTCACTTTCCATCAGTCTTTTCCTTTATTTTTATAATCTTTTAAATGTTTATTTCTTAATTTTAATTTTGTAATAATTTCAGACTTACAAAAGCTTCCAAAATTAGTACAAAGAATTCCAGAATATTCTTCATCCCCAGATGTTAACATCTCATATAATCACAATAAAATGAACACAACTAAGAAATTAACATTGATATACAATACTGTTAACTAATCCACAAGTCTTACTCACATTTTTCCACTTGTTCCCCTAATGTCCTTTTCCTGAACCAGGATTCAATCCATTTCAATCCATTATTACTCATTGCACTTGGTTGTCTTATCTCTTAGTCTCCTCCAATATAGGACAGTTCCTTACTTTTTCCTTATCTTTCGTGACCTTGACACTTTGAAGAGTACTAGCCTATATAAGTTTTGTAGAATAATCTTTGCTTTGGATTGGTCTGATGTTTCCTCATGATTAAATTCAGGTTATGCATTTTTGGCAAAAATACCACAAATATGATGTTGTGTTCTTAGTACTACATGAAATCAATCTGTCTCATTACTGGTGATGTTAACTTCGGTCACGTGGTTATGATGATGTCTGTCAGAGTTTTCCAATGTAAAGTTACCATTATTCTTTTTGCAATTGAGAAGTATCTTGTAGGGAGCTACTTTGAGACAGGTGAGTATCCTAATTTTCATCATCATACTCTTCTCCATTAGTTTTAGTAACCATTGATGATTCATGCCTGCAACACTACAGTTTACTACAGTGTTTGCAAAATGATGATTTTTCTCCTTCCATTATTTCTTTCATATTTATTAACTGAAATATGCTATAAAAAAAGAATTGTTCCTTTTCTACATTTACTTAATTTTTTATTTGTATCAGTAGGTACTTGTTTTTTATACAGGTCATAATCTGTTGTTATCATTATTTATATTATCCCTCAAAAAATCTCAGATTTGGCCAGTGGAACATTTTCAAGTTGGTTCCCCTGGAAATGCCTCCACCATTTTTGAACACTTCTTTACTTTTTGGTACCACAAGATGTTTCAGGATCACCCGGTACTGTTCCTGTTCCAGCCCTGAAGTCTGACATTTCTTTAAGGAATTCTGGTTTCTATCATTGGAGTCCATCAATCTTTTTCTTTACCCTGTACTCTAACCTATGAGTTAATTTGCTTCTCAGAAATACTAAATGAATTAACATAAATTATTATAGACATTCTCAAAATATATACCAACTTCAAAATAAGTTAAAAACTATTTCAGTCATAAATTTTATATATGATTGCCCACTTTTATAACTTGAGATTCTATCAGAGTGTAATCAATCTTCATACAACCTTGTTACTCTTAGCACTGTCTTAGAAGAGACGTGTGTGTGTGTGTGTGTGTGTGTAGTATATATAAAAATACGTACAGATTTGAAAGACATTGGCAGAATATAAAATTCATCACATACATAAAGGCAGGTAGCATGGTGGAAAGAGTATAGGCACGAAACCAGAGAGAACCAGGACAGCATCCCAGCTCTGCCAGTTACTGGCATGTTACCATGAGCTCCCTGACCCTCGATCCTCCCATTTGGAAAGTGGAGGTAATAATGTCCAGTTCATAGAAATGCTGTAAGAATTAAATGAGCAAAAAATGTAGGCAGAGTGCTTCACATATGTGCTTAACAAATGGTAGCACTGATTTTTGTTATTAATTCAATTAGGTATGCTTTGATTTATATTGCTGTAGTACATTCATACTATACTCAAAACTCCTTCATGGCATAGAAATACAAAGATATATAGTAAGGCATTCAATCTTTAGGACTTCATTTCTCACAATCAGAGATGATAAACCATGACAAAGTTATTATCTGTTGGGTGATAACTAATCACTCTTTCAAGAAGAGGCATAAAAAGGATATGCACATTAAACTTTCTACCAAAATGAAAATCTGTTTGGGAAATGGTTGGATAGAAAATTTATCCTTGTAAAAGATTTTACAGTGTGTTTACCAGACCCAAGCATTCCTCCAAAGTGTCTCAAAGGCCACAAGACCACAGTGTGGGACAGGGCTGAAGAGATGGGTTTGGTAAGGGGTGAGATTCACAGCATCCAACAGAACAGTTGCACTCTCAAATGTGTATACACTGGACTTCACTTGAAGAAAGGGCTCTTAAACTAAAAACAAACAAAGGCTACACTGATTCCCATTACTCACTTCCTGGAGTCTTTTTCACCATAATTCTATGGGTCAACAAATTTGATTTAAATAATCACTAAAATGAGACAGAAAATTAAATTACAAATGCAATGCATATTCCAAGTAGAAATGAAGTTTAAAATTAAATAAGCAGCACTGAGGAGAGAGTTGATAGATATCTCAAATTATTTCTTCATGAAACAGCACATCACTGAAGACTCAAGTAAAAACTTGCTTAGCTTCCTGTCTTGCACAGTGTCCCATACAGGAATCGGACTTTCTCCCTTTCCACAGTCCCCAGTGTAATGCTGAGTTGGAAAATTGACTCTAAATTTTCTCTTTTCAAATGCTCATAACTCATCTGACCCTTAAGGGAGAAATTCTCACACGCTTTCTCAGAGTGAGGGCCATGTGAATCCCATTGTTTTTAATAGAAATCACACTTCTTAAATTCTACAAAGAGCTTTAGCAATTTAGGTATTCACATTTCAATAGCCAAAGCTGTTGCTTTTAATTTGCTCTGGGTGTTTTTTCCTCCATTAAAACTGTTGTAAGAAATTTATGGCGCATGTCCACGAACAAGATACTTACAGCTTCTTTCCTTCCCCTGTTGTGTCTGTGCAGTGCACTATAGTTTCTTCACTCTAATAATCCTCCTCTTGGTATATGAAATGTGTACCAGTCAGTTTATGTATGATAGGCATAGTCCTACTAATCATGCAGACTTATGAACTTATTTATTATATCTAAATATTCCAAATATAAAGATAACTTCAATATATAATATAACTTCAAAAATATTCATGAATTTCCACTTAGGAGTAATTGTACTTTTAGTATGTGACCACTGAGAAAAATGCATAATGCCAAGAAGATATTATGGATTATATAGCCCTATTAATGAACCTAAGCTTTGTGAATTACAAGAACAGGTTTCTGGCCAGGCGCGGTGGCTCAAGCCTGTAATCCTAGCACTCTGGGAGGCCGAGGCGGGTGGACCGCTTGAGCTCAGGAGTTCGAGACCAGCCTGAGCAAGAGCGAGACCCCGTCTCTACTAAAAATAGAAAGAAATGATCTGGACAACTGAAAATATATAGAAAAAATTAGCCGGGCATGGTGGCGCATGCCTGTAGTCCCAGCTACTCGGGAGGCTGAGGCAGGAGGATCGCTTAAGCCCAGGAGTTTGAGGTTGCTGTGAGCTAGGCTGACGCCATGGCACTCACTCTAGCCCGGGCAACAAAGCGAGACTCTGTCTCAAAAAAAAAAAAAAAAAAAAGAATAGGTTTCTGTATGTTCATCACATCATCTGAAATAGTACATATGTGCGTGAAATATATTATACACTCTGTCTACAGAAAAGGCTTAGCACAACCATAAATCTGTAGAGCCTTCACACTAACTCTGGGTCCTTGGAAATCCTCACACTACATGTCGCATACTACTGGTAGTACATGGTCTCTGGAGTCAGAAAAACCTGGTTTAAATCACAGGTCTGCCTCTTATCGGCTGCATGAACTTAATCTCTCTGACTCCCAGTTTCCTTATCTGATAATTCTAATTTTAGGGTACAGTTTATGTGCATTAAAATATATATAGCCCTTAATGTACAATAGTAATAATGGTTAATAATTATTGTGTGTTCACTGTGTGTTATGCACTGGACTAAGTACTTTATACATTTGCATATCTGTATACTGTAAGACATGAGCTTGTAAACAACAACTCCATGAAGTAACTGTGGTGGTCAAGAGAACACATCAGAATCCAAGCTGCTGCGTTCAAATCCCGACTCTGGACTCCAATGCCTACTTGTAACATGACCAGGGACAAATTACTTAACTTCTCCAATATTTTCTTCCTCGTCTGTAAAAGGGGATAATAATGGTCCTTATCTTACAGTAATAGTATTTGGCAAGTGCTTAACACAGTGCCTGGAACACAGTAAGAGTCTATGAAGATTATATAATGTTATAATTGTATAGGTGAGGCAACTGGATCAAGTAAATTAACTTGCTCAAGGTCACATAGCTGTTAAAAGGCAGAAATGGGGTTTTAATCCAGACTTTTCTCTCATTTTACAGGTGTTGGCTTCTTTCAGGCAGATACTTACTCCACTTTGCGTGACTCCCCTCTGGGGTCCCACCCTCCTGGGACACGGAGGCAGCTCAAACTAAGCAGCAGACAGCTCTACTGGCTCCAGTGACAAGCCAACTCACCAGGAGAACTGAATTCCCTGTTTCCTACCTGAAGCCCCTTCCAGGGAACAATGCAGACAGCTAGAAGAAGTGAGACAACACAGATTTGCAAACCCTCGATTTATCGTATTGGTTGCAGCCCAGCAGGTGGTGAAACATCAGTAGGCTCAGTACCCAGAAGCACTGAAGCACACAGACCCAATGAATCTGCAACACACAGGTCTATCCCCTGTAATCTTTTCATCTTCCTTCCTCTGAGTCACGTTTGCCAAATCTCCCTTAAGGTGGAACTAACCTAATCATATTTTTGCACCTTTCCTCGATATTAATTCATTTATTTAATTAAGGATTATCTTTCCATAATATGATTAACATAAAGAAAATGCCAACTCAGGGTAATACAGGCACAGTTCGGTCTTTGCAGAAATTTAGACTCCACTTGGTTGAACCCCAAGTAGCCACTCATCCTATTCTTAGGGTACAAGTACTCAGAAGCAGGGAAGAACCCTTCCTCTATGTCTCATTGGCCAGACTCATCTTATTCCTATAGGTACTTCCACTCAGAATACCCAGCCCAATATACTGTTATTAATTCAACATGAAACTAAAATTGAAAACCCAGCTTTCAATGTCTTTCATAAGACCTTCTACCACACTGAAATGTGGGTTTTAAACCTTAAGCTATACTTTTATTTTAATATATCCCTGTTCCACCAACTAGCCTTAATACATATCTCTCCTCTAATATGACATCCACTTCTTACTAATACCATATGGAACTTTCTATTTAAATTTGACCTCAGAAATACGTGAAAAATTCTAAGGCACAAATCGTAGTAGGCCCAACAGACTTGGGACCTCAATGAAGTTCTCAATGTCACTGAACTTTTGTATGTTAGAATGATGCAAAGACTAAACTTTGATTATATGACCCCAAAGACCTCCATAGTTCCCTTTCTATCTGCATAACCTGACAAGTTATTTAACTTTTTTTGAGACATTTCTTCTCAAAGTCATTCAAAGATTCTAATTTGGGAGTTGGCCTCAAGATTACACCCCCCCCAAGACCCTCATTTTTTGAACAATATCTTTTTTTGCATTAATAGACCATGCTTTCTGATCAGTACCACAGCCTCTCCTCTTTGTGCCTCCATGTGACAAAACTGGCACTGCTCATACTTAATGAGCAAAGTGGACTGACATATCCTCAGCAAATAACAGAAGACGACTGAATAAAAAGTTAGTTCTCCATTCCTACTGAAATTATCAGCATAATCTTTAAAAAAAATTGAAAATCAAAAGTTCCATTAGGAACACACAAAGCCCTCTTTGCCAAATTGAAAAGGACAAAACTGGTACAAAGAGAAGTTCCAAGTTTTTGAAAGGTCATTATGAACAATAAGATTTTCAGAAAAACTATTAAAAAATATTTTTTGGCACTGCCCCTTGAAACAAGTTGAAAGACAAAATAAGCTAAAATGTGAAGCTTATAACCAGGGTGCTCAGTCAGTTCCTTGTGAAAATAGTCCCAGAATCATAATTCTATTGCCTTACTCTTGACTTTCAAGTCTGAAGAATTTTCCTTTGATTAACTCCCTTTCAGCGTGGGCTCCACAGTATTCTGATGGCAAACTTAGAACTTGAAACAACTAATGACAGGGCGGTTTCCCACAGCAGGCCTTCAGGAAGAGGTGGATGGACTGGCCTGATTTAGGACTCCCTTCTCAAAAGCCCCAGGATCTAACAATCCAACAAATGGGCCAGGACAAAACAAAAGGCTCAGTCTGGAAGACACACCCAGTCAAAGCTGTTTTCTTCTCCCAACACATACTCGGAAGAGTTGTGTAACTTTTATTTTTTACTTTAACTCTCTGAACTTTCTGCTTGTATACACAATGACTAAATTGAACCACTAATTCAGGGGTGGGGAAACTTTTCATGTTGGAAGGCCGTATTAATCTAGCTGTAATCAAATAAGACCACATTCAAGAAACTTCAATTAGATATACTTTAAAATGTACATTATTTTGTAAAAATCAAACTACTTTGTACTTAATAATTTCAAAAAATGAAAACTATTTGTTAATTTTAAAGGTAATTAACCTTCAATGACTTTGTGGTATTGGCTTTTTGTTGGAGAGCATGTGAGTATTTGGTTGCAGCATGGAGGTCCACAGTTTCAGTCGACCCTCTAGGTGAGTATCAGTCATTTGTGACCTTAAGGGCATCTTGATTTGGGTTAGGTAGGAGAATGTAGATTCACAGCAGTAAGTGGCTGAAAAGCAAGAAAGCATTTTTCACGCATGTTGCCAAAAGCATGGGTATTCTACTGCATTTTTCCATATTTCAATTGGATCTTTTTTAGCATCAAACAATGACTCTAAAATGTCATCTACTGAGAGCTCAATCAATTCCATCTGTAGTTCTTTAGGTGCCTTGGTGATACCAACTAGGTGAGGCCGAAATGCTAATTTGAGTGTGATGTCATGATTCTCAAAGTCAGTGAATCTTTCATTGCATTCTCCAATTATTAATAATAGGTCTATAATAGCTGTGTATTCTTCAAATGATTCACATATATCATTTCGCCCATCAAGGACCTTTGCTAACTGGGAAAAATGTTCATCTGAATTTCCTTTTGAAAAAGAAGTGTTTTGAAAACAGATAGCTTTTTTGGAAATGCATAGATTTTTTTGCCACATACCACATATATCCTTAGTTTTATCTTGCAAAGAAATATTCAAGTCATTTTTGATTTGACATGGTATCACACAAAAATGCTGCATTCTTATAGAAATCTTCTTTCAATAATTCACATTGCTGATTCTGTTCTTTACAAAATTTAACTATTAATATATGTTCTTGCAGAGATAAAATTTTGGCTAACACCCATCCCTGTGATAGCCAGTGCACTTTAGAATGATAGGGCAAATCCACACTGAATACCTCATCATTCAACTTGAACATGTTACAAAACTGAAGATGCTGTGTTGCATCTGCATGAGTATAGTTAACAATACTTATAACTTGTCGCATAGTGTCACTTAAAATGGTAGCTTTAGTACAGAGATTTTGCTGATGCAAGATATTCATATTAATACAATGAAAATAAACGAGAGCATCTGGATCTGTTAATACTTTTTTTATCTGTGCAATAAACCCTTCATGTTTTCCTTTCATAGAAGGTGTGCCCTCTGTACATACACTGACTAAACCTACCAAATGCAGTCCAACTTCATGACACTGAAAGTTGTTGAAGATATCTACTCCCTGTGTTCTTTTGCAACAGTGCTCAAGGCGAGTAACTCTTTGTAGCAAAGAAAATCTTCTATTATAACCTGAATGAAGTATAAAACCTGTGTTGAGTCAGTAGTACCAGTTTATTCAGCCAAAGCACTTGAATAATATGTATTTTCCTTTTGAAGTATTGCATGAAGTTGTTCTGTTAAGTTGAAGGCTAACTCATGCTGCCGATCAGTTATGGTTCTCCTTAAAAGAGGCAGCTGTTTGTACTTTGAAATGTTATCAGGGTCTAAGTATCCTACAACATTGACAGTGCATTCTTTCACAATTTCTACATTACTGAATGACTTGTCAGCCTCCATAATTACGTGAGTCAATTCCTTATGATAAATTATATATTTTGTGTGTATATTTCCTATGAGTTCTATTTCTCTGGAGAATCCTGACTAATACAAGTGAACTTGGGGAGATGTGGACGGACACAGGACATGTTCTGGAGACAGAATTGGTGAGGACTTGCCTTTGTACTAGTGTGGGGATGAGGAAAAATTCATATTAGGGTCTTTAAATAATAAAGTCTTTGCATCTTCACCCACCAGTCAGCAATATGATCTTACCCCCATGCTTTTAAAGAGATTGAAGAAAGTATCTTTGCATAGTCCTTGACAGCTACATCCCCTATTTCTATCACCTAAATGATCCACTTTGCAACCTCAGGTTAATATTTCTCTAAGAATAAGGGAGGAGAGGGAAGTATATGCAATCTCTACTTAATAATTAAACATTTTCACCACAAAGACAATGTGGTGTTCCTTCATTGATTTTACAATGAATTCCTCACAAAGTCACTGACACAAAATTGAACCTTCAAGCAAATATTTCACACGACTTCTTTTATCCTTTGTTATTTACAAAGTAGATCACCCCTAAAGGGCAGTGAAATTTCAGAGTCATATATGATTGTCAACAGAGACGAGCAATGGAACCTCTCTCCAAGTGTAAAAGTGTCACAGTAGAACTTAAGCCTCCATAAGCCAAAAAACTCATCTTCATCAGGTAACTGCTCCTGCAAGTATAGAGACCAGAGCTCACAGGTACATACATATGTGCAGACTTTTTAAGCGAGGTAGTAACTTTCTGATATATTTCTACAATAACATTTGTGAAATTAGTAGAATCTTAACTCAGGATAATGGTGGCTGTCACCAGTCCTCCAGGCTCTCCCCTTAGAATCCTCAATCTCTTGGACCTCAGGTCTTAAGAGGAGCGGCTCAAATAGTAGTTAAATTGATTTTTAAACAGTAATTGAAAAATACTACTTCCTCCTCTCAAAACACTTCCTGCTTTACCAGGAGTTAAAGGAAGATAGAGGATGGCTCATTTAGTCAAGAATGGAAAAGAATTAAAACTCACAAGATTGGATTTCTTTGGGCATGAGTGTGTTTTTTGTTGTGCTTTGTTTGCTCTTGGAAAAATGTGGCATCCCATTTTTATTCTCAAAGGGCTTTAAATGCTTATTTAAAAATGTTCTTTGAAATCAAATAGCTCTTTAAAGGCTGTATTTTGATGATTTGATTGTAAATGAATGAAAAGCATATGGATTAAGTCACACATGGTTTTAAAGAATTACAGGCAAAAGTGTCTAACAAGACACATTGAGAGTTTACCAAATTCAAACATTTGAAAGAAAATGTCACAGAACAGAGGAAAACAAGCTGACTTTATGCTAATTGAAGGCTAACAGATATAAATAACTGTATGTTAAGAGTTTTATCATCACCATTAGGTATCTCCATTTATCATTTCCGCCAAGGGTTTAGTATATTCCACTTATATAGTATTCTTGTTTAAGCTAACCACCCAAATGTACACTTATAAAAAAGAAAAATTTTCTTCTGAAATAGGGGGTTTCAGGCAAGATAATTATCCTTTTGCCTTCTGATTCAGCCCCTAAGGTGGCTATTGTATTATGATTAATCAATTATCTACATGTACAAACATATGTGGTAAAGAATACTTTTAGCTCTAAAGTTTTTTCTCTTAGAGATTTAGTTTTTCCCCTCCTGAATCACGTTCTAAAGCAAATGCTTTCCTGTGCTTATTGCAAAGAGAAGGGATAAGACAAAGCAGAAGAGATTCAAAGGGAAGACCTACTTTGTTTTCTGTTTCAAAAACTATGAATTTAGAACTAAAAGAAAATAAAAAGTATTTTAAGTTAGGGGCTTGAACTGGTAAGGTTTCTAGTGGTGTGGGGAAGGAAGTAGAAAATACGCACAGAGTAAGAGGAGTGGCCAGATTAAGAGGCTGGACCTAAAAGGGCAAAGAAAGAAATTCAGGGCCTGTTCCAAAAGCAAAGTCAGCATCTGGTCTTCATTGAATGAATGCTGAACATGACCTCTATTCTGTATCATCATCATTCCTTCCTGTGTGATAGTTACAGCCTTTTTGTTGGTAGTGTTCTTAATATTACTGACTTATTCCTTCTGTTTATTTTTCATGGGCAATCTTTCCAGAACTTGTCTATGTTACTAAGTTTTTCAAAGAACCAGATTTTAGTTTTGATGATCATCTTCATTGGTTTTAATTTGCTTGTTTGCTAGCTTGCTTGCTTCATTTTTAGGTCATCTTTATTATTACCTTTCCTCTACCATTTTTGTGTTTCTTCTCTGTTCTTTTCCTAGCTTTGTAAGTTAAATGTTTAATATTTTTATGTTAATTTAAAAAAATACATCTTAGGCTATAAATCTCCCACTCAGTGTTGCTATGGCTGCATGTGGATGACTTTAACATCAGTAGTTTTATTGCCATCTATTATAATTTTATTTTCTCTTCAACTCTTAGTTTAGTTAGTATTATGTTTTCTAGATTTCAAATGTGTAAGAATTGTTTAAATATATTTTATTGTTGATTTATAATCTAAGTTTGTTTTAGACAGAGGTTTCATAGAAACATGGTTTCTATGAAATCAATTAGTTGAGCAAATTTTATATATGTGCCATGCTATATTTAGGAAATATTTATATAATTTTTTTCCTCATGAGACCTATTATATAGTGGATCATATTAATAAATTTTCTGTTACTAAATCATCTTTGCATTTTTATATAAATTTTACTTGGTCATGGTTTATTGTTTCCTTAATGTGGCAATGGACTCTATCAATATTTCATTAAGGAGTTTTACATCAATATTCATAAGTGATATAGTATCACTATCTTTATCAGGCTTAGGTATCAATGTTATACCCCATTTAAAGAATTTGGAGGGTGTTCCTCATTTTCTTTATTTTTTTATACTCTAAAACAATCTAAGTAGTATTGGGTTTATCTGATGTTTAAGGATTGGGGACATTTCCCTGTGAAAACTTCTAAGCTTGGTGTTAGTTCCTTGACAATTTTCTCCATTTTCGCTAGGCATTATCAGTCTATTGAAACTCTTTATTTCTACTGGAATCAATTTTGATAAATTTAATTTCAAGTTTATTTACATGCAGATATACTAATTATTCTTTTATGATATGTAGATTTCTCTGTATTAATAATTTTCCTTTTGCCATTCTTATTTTGCATATCTGTACTTTTTTCTTGATTAATTTTGCTATTGGTATTTGTATTTTAATGATTTTTTTCAAGGAATCAGAATTCTTATTAGTTTAACCTGCTATTTCTGTTTTCTAGCTTATTAAATTCTGCTTAGAATTTATTATATCCTTCCTTATGCTTTCTTTTTCTTTATTGTTCTTTTTCTGGCTTTTTTATTTAGAATTTGTTTTTATTCTTTTATTTTTATTGATGTAGGTGTTTGGGACTATTAATTCTTCTGTCTGATCACTGCTTTAAACATATCTCGCAGATGTGGTTATGTAGTGCTTCATTATTTTCCAAAAAATTAATAAATTTCATTTGTATTTCCCCTTTCACTCAAGATTTGTTTTAAAAAAAGATTTTTTATATCTACATGGAAGATTGCTTTTGTTTTTTGATTCCTTTTAAATATCTAGTTCTGTGTTCTTACCTTTTGTCTACTTTATCTGTTCTTATTAAGTTTCTCTATATTCCTCCTTTTATCTCTTATAGTTTCTGCTTTATAATGCTGATAGTTGCACCACTTAATGCATAGGTATTTATAACTATTATGCTCTAGTTGTAAATTGTGGCTTTTAGTATAATAAAGTATTCTGCTTTGTCTTGATTAATGCTTTTTGGCATGAAATCTGCTTTGTCTGGTATTAGGTTCACACTAGCCTAAGTTTTCCCATCATTTTATTTTTAGCCTTTTTAATTCCTATTGCTTTAGGTATGTCTCTTATAATCAGCATAGAGTTGGGGTTGCTCCATGAACCAATATGAAAGTCTTTTGTCACTAGCCTTATTCAGTCTTAGGTCTACAATTCAATTGATTAAATACTCAACATCAGTCTTCTTGCCAAAGCTTGCCCTGTCATTTCTCAGTTAAATGCAGTTCAAATAAATTAAGCTAGATTTCTTAAATGTCATTTCTCAGTTAAACAGAGCTAGATTCCTCAGGAATAGCTTGTGAGTATAGTATTTTCTGAGTTCTTATGGTATTTAAAACATTTTTTTTTTTTGCTTTGGCACTGGTAGTGGGTTGACTTGTGTCCCCCAAGAAGACATCATTATATTCCAGTCATAATCTGCTGTACCTGTGAATACAATCCAATTTGAAAACAGGGTCTTTGCAGGTATATTAATAATTAGCCAAGGATCTCCAGATGAAATCCTAGATTGAGAGTGGGCTCTAAATCCAATGATTAGTGTCTTTATAAGAGAAAAGAGAGAGAGATTTAGACAGAGACACACAAAAAGGCGGCGGCCACGTGAAGACAAAGGCAGAGACTGAAATGACATAGTTACAAGCCAAGAAATGCCCAGGATTCCAGAAGCTGCCAGAAGCTACGAAGAGGCATGGAAATCATGTTCCCTAGAGCCTTCAGAGAGAGAATGGCCCTGCCAACACCTTGATTTCAGACCTGTGGCCTTCAGAACTGTAGAAGATAAATGTGTTTTAAATCCCCAAGTTTACTGTAATTTGTGAAGGCATCCTAGGAAGCTATTAATAATACACCACTTAAAATATAACTTGGCTGAATATAAAATACTTATCTTTCACTTTCTTGAGTTTCTTCAAAATGCTGTTCAACTGTTACCTTGTTTTGATAAATATGATGCCAATGTAATTTTCTTATAAATAATTTGGACCTGAGGATTTTTAATTCGGTTTTAGAGTTGAGTCATTTTGCTAGAGTTTATTATTTCAAATCAATTTTTCCAGATTCATCACAGGCACATTCAGTATTTAGACTTGCATTTTCCCTCATTTCTATAAAGTTTTCTTGTATTATAGCTTTAAACATATGTTCCATTTCATTGTTTTGTTTCATTTTTAGTTTTTCAGTGACTCCAATTATACTTAACTTGGATTTTCATTGTCTTTTTAATTTAGTCACCCTTTTACTATCTTCTGTCTACTATTTTCTCTTAGTTGTTTTCCTACCTTTTTAAGATGCCTCTTATTAAATTGCCATTTGAGTCTGTTCTCCACTGGGCATCTTGTTATTTAATCTTCATTTCTAAAATTTATTTTCCCCCTTGAATTTCTTTCCCAATTTCAATCAACTCTCATTTCTTATATTTTTTACCATTTCTATTCTTATTATTTGAATTTTTGTTCTAACTTTTTTTTAATAGCTCTAAATGCTTGCTTGGTGATATTAAATTCAGTGTGGAATAGTAATTCTGCTTACTGATCGATTCTTCGATGAAAATTTTCATCAGTTGAAATATTTTATTTCCACTTTATTTTCTTCTTGGAGTGTCTTCTTATGGAGTTAGTCTGATTTTCCTGTGTTAGACATTATGATTTTTAGTTCAACATCACCCTCTTCTGTCAGTAAAATGAAGTGCAGTTTTTTTTGTTTGTTTTGTTTTTTGAGAAGAGTCTTGCTCTGTTGCCCAGGCTAGAGTGCCCTGGCATCAGCCTAGATCACAGCAACCTCAAATTCCTGGGCTTAAGCGATCCTCCTGCCTCAGCCTCCCGAGTAGCTGGGACTACAGGCATGCGCCACCATGCCCAGCTAATTTTCTATATATATATTTTTAGTTGTCCATGTAATTTCTTTCTATTTTTAGTAGAGACGGGGTCTT
>CM052456.1:1379745-1402905 GCA_028533085.1 Varecia variegata
GTTACTTCTTCAAGGGAAAGTCCCTTTTTCTATTTACCTTCTATTCCCTCAGAAGGAATGCTTCTCTCAGACTCCAGTTTCACTCACATTCAAGTCTCAGCTTTGTTGCTACTGCCGTGCACTAAGTCCCAGACCTCGATTTAATAATTTAGTCCTCAGTGTGGGACTTTTCTTGGTGATAATTTTTTATCTATGTTACATCTATGGCCTCCATGCTTCTCTCTCCCACCTTGGGCACCCACAGACTAGCAGTAGCAGTGGGAACTGCAACGTTAACTCTGTTTAAATGGATATTAATTTCTCTACTTACAGGTAATTTGGAGTTTGTAATATTCTCTGTTTCCTTGTGATGCAGTAGGCATGGGTCAGGTGTCGCTCCTTTGGGTTCATTTTTTATTTTATGATCTGAAGGAGCATTTTGGTGAGATCTAGAATTGGGTGATCATCATTATCCTAGAGCCAACCAAAATTCCCCATTATTTCTTTAAATATTTCCTCCCCCTTATTTCTCTCTTCTCTCTTTCTGGAACCCATATTATATATTTATTAAACTCTCTCATCTGTTTTCCATGTCTCTTAATTTCTTTCTTTGTGTTTCTGTAATTTTTTCTTTTAAACTTTTTCTTTTTTATTTTCTTTGTCTTTGTTTCTGTTGTATAATATTCTTAGAGAAATCTTATAATTTATTTCTTCTCTCTTCAACTGTGGATAGTTTAATATGTAACTCTCCTATGGAGAATTCTTTCCTAAATTGTTTTTTCATGATCCCTGGCTTTATCAGATATAATAATATGTACTTCACAGGATTTTTCTAAGTATCAAGCGTTTTAAAAGGCCTCATGCTTCAAATAGCTCTTGGTACAGAGTAGATACTTGTCTTTGTTCATTTGGGCTGCAATAAAAGAAGTACCATAGACTGAGTAGCTTATAAACAATAGAAATTTATTTCTCACAGTTCTACAGGTAGAGAAGTCCAAGATTAAGGCACTAGCAGGCTCAGTGTCTGGTGGGGGCCTGTTTCCTGGTTCACAGATAACGCCTTCTCCCTGTGTCCTCATATGGTGGAAGAGGCAAGGCAGCTGACTAGGGCCTTTTTTATAAGGGCACTAATCCCACTCATGAAGGCTTCACTCTCGTGACCTAAGTACCTCCCAAAGGCCCCACCTCCTAATACCATTACACTGGTGATTAGGTTTTGATATATAAATCTGGGGGGGTACAAGCATAGCAGCACTCATTACATGCTGGCTATTGGTATTATACATTTAAGATACTCAATTCTAGCACTCATTCCCATAGTGCCTTCAACCTAGAATTCTCTTCCTTTGCAGGCATCAAAATCCCAGGCCCCAGCCATTTAGAACGTTATCTACTTTCCATAACTCCATCGCCCTATTTAATTTCAGCTCCCACATACCTCTCTACCATTATGGATTACTTTTGGATTCTGGTTTGGCTATGTGTCAAAAAAATTCAATTATGATATTTTATAATAATGACAATAATAAACTTTAAAACATTTATAGTACTCTTCATAGCCTCCATTCAAAGCCAAGATAACTATCCTTTCCATCCACATCTGGTAAGAACTTCCCTGCAGCAGCACTCAGGACATAGCTTCAAAGCTGCCCAGTGAAATTTTTATCTGTCCAAACTCTGAGAATGTGTCTGTTTTTCTACCCACTTTGGATAATCTCTTTACAATATCCTAGAATTGTCTAAGTTCCAAAGAAGTAGGTGAAACTCTTGACAGCTAGCTGCATGGGGGCAATGGAGGGGACACTCTCACACCCACAGGTGTATACAGGCAGCTTAATTACTTTCAATATAATTGCTTTACACTATAATTTTGGCCAGCTATACAAAAAGCACTGTACTAAGAAGAAAAAGTTCACACTCAAACTCCCTTTAGAGAATTTATTTTATTATTTCTGAAATCTGAAAACAAATCATTTGAGCAAAGTAATAGATTAAAAACAAACTGGTATCAAATAGAAGATAGGGGAAAAAGAGATGCCAATTCCAACATATTATAGTGTAAGAATTAGAGAAAATTTTATCATATCTATTGCTATAAAAACTCTTTTTTAAACCTATTGGTCAAAGTCAGCCAGATTTCCTGTTAAAAAGGGAAATCCGGCCAGGCGCGGTGGCTCACGCCTGTAATCCTAGCACTTGGGAGGCCGAGGCGGGCGGATCGGTTGAGCTCAGGAGTTCGAGACCAGCCTGAGCAAGAGCGAGACCCCCGTCTCTACTAAAAATAGAAAGAAATGATCTGGCCAACTAAAAACATATATAGAAAAAATTAGCCGGGCATGGTGGCGCATGCCTGTAGTCCCAGCTACCCGGGAGGCTGAGGCAGTAGGATCGCTTAAGCCCAGGAGTTTGAGGTTGCTGTGAGCTACGCTGACGCCACGGCACTCACTCTAGCCCGGGCAATAAAGCGAGACTCTGTCTCAAAAAAAAAAAAAAAAAAAAAAAAGACTTACCTAACGGGCATAAAAAAAATTAAAAAAAAAAAAAAAAAAAAAAAAAAAAGGGAAATCCGCTCTAACTAATGTAGAAACGAAAGAGGAGTCAGAGGGACTGACCCCAGAACTGGGCAAAGGACAAAGAAAAGATGAAGCTGGAGGCCAGAGCTCTGAAGGAAACACTTGCACTATTATAGCAATAGGGATGCTTCAAAGTAAAATGCAGAACGATATGAAAACTACCAAAAAATATACTTGGATTTTTTGGGGGGAGTAGGGAACTTGGTAAAAGGACTGAGTTTTGCATTGTTTATAAAAAGCTAGAAAAGATCCCATGCAGACAGGGGAAAATCTCTACATCTGGGTTATGACAGGAATCGAGTCTCTTAAAAGGTTATAGTAGGAATTGTCTCAACATAATAAAAATTTTAACATGTGTAGTAGGAGGAAATAAATGTTTTACGCAAGGAAAGATGGAAAATTTAGAGAAACAACATTACAAAATGTTGCTGCTGTTGTTTAATCAGGATCTCTTTTCATAGTTCCCCTAGTGGCCTCAATTAGGGATATTGGCCCTGAAATACTTTTGATAGGTATTTGAAAGTATTGGTCCCATCTCCTAGGACCACCATCAGTAGGAATAGAATTAATCCTTGCTAATCAGCGCAGCACTATTGCCTTAAGCAGTACAGGAGGCCAAATCTAGATGAAATACAGAAATCACACATTCCTTCTATTCCTGTGTGTTCTTGCCTAGTAATCTGTAATTCTCCTGGCTATAAACTGTTCCTTCCTAGCAACAATATACTATGATTTCACTGGCCATTCTTATTCATTAATACCAGCTGCTTAGCAGTGCCTGAAGGTATCAGAAGAAATATGCGTAGATGGTTTTACCATATGGTTTGTTAAAAGCTGATGAAGTTCTTTTATGTAAAGCTGGGGTTAGCCAGGCACAATGTGCACACAGCAAAGTCCAGCAATGTGAAATGAGGATCAAGGCTGCCTAAAAAAGAATTCTTTTCTCATTGTCACTTTTGACTTATGGCCTTCTTTGTACCTAGGTACTAAGAATAACTAAAAATATCTCAGGCAGTGTCACCACTGTGAATTTATGAGCTGTGGCCCAGAGATCATTATTTATTGCAAGCATTGGAACTAAAGGCAGTGGATATGATAGTTCTTTTGATGAAAATGAAATCTCCGTTATAAAGTTGTTCCGGTTAAGTCTGACAAGTGGACACTGTTCTGACCATGGTCAGAGTATTGGACCTTACGCTAAGGGCAATAGGAAGCAATAGGAGCAGGGGAGTAACTTGATCGGTTACACATTTTTAACACTGCCACACTCGAAAAAAAATTTTCCTCGAGGCCATAGTGTTTTATTATGAAAATAAAATAAAAATTTTGAAAACAAAATGATCCTTTCCAATTTAATGAAAAAGTTGTTGTTTTTTATTGTTTTCTGTGTATGAGTGATACGCAATTAAATTGTCAATATTAATTGTAACAATAAGAACATCAATAAGATTTTTTCATGAACCAACTGCAGGGTTTTGCCCAAGAGACCACCCACCACCCATCATGTAACATGTATGCTACATCACAGCAGTGTGAGTAGCCTGTACAACACACAGCTCCTAAGGTAAAGAGACGTGTGAGTTACATATGCTTCACGAGGCTCCAGGCTCAAAACTAGTGTGTTTAAATACAGCTCACATGGCAGTTAATGTGTTAAACCATCACTCTGGCAGTAGATGGAGAACATACTGAAGAGGAGGAAAAGCAGATTAGTTGCTGATGGTCTGGACTAGACTGTAGCTGTGGGGATGGAAAAATGTTGCAATCCTATGAGGTATGGAAGCAACAAATCGCATTTCAATTCCCAGGCATTGGTTTCTCAGTTCTGCCAAACACCTCCATGGACCCCCAAAACCACATCCATTATTCATCCCATTCTCTCTGTGCTAAGGAGAACCTGTCAGGTACCAGCAGCCATGGCTACTGATAATAAAGAGGGCTAAATTCTCAGACACAGCTGCCAGAGCAAATGGAACTGAAGCAAACCCATACAAGACCTGAAGGAACAGGGTTATGTGATTACTGTGGGATCTTAACAGAGGTAACAGCAGGGAAGAGAAAAGGAGTCAATGAAACAAAGAATCAGCAGGGCACCAGTCACCCCTTAACCTGGCCTCCAAACAGTAATGCAAAGAGCACTCCTTTGGTCACTGTGCACCAAGAAAACCCTACACAGCCAGATTTCCTTCTGCAAAATAGATCTTAAAGTCTTATTGAATTTGATTACCTAAAAACACTCTCTGCCATGAAGCTCTAAGAAGCAAAGTGTAAAAAACCAAATCAAAGCAATACAAAAAGCTCCTTCAGGAGGCCGTGTGACAGTGCAGGAACTGGATGTGGGAGCAATCCCAAAACCAAATGAAGGCCTTACGTTTGATGAAAGCGCTAGCCCTCCATATGATGAAGAGACCTACACCCAAGTTATCTTGTGGTGTCCTGTGGACACTACTGATTAACACAGCAAGACGAAATTATTAACAGCAGTCCATAATGCAGTCAACCTTTAAGGACAGAAGCAATGTTCACCTGTACATAATTCTCTTGGACAAGACAGATGGAAGCTGGCTGACAACAGGATATCCATTCAGATGTTTGAAAGGTGAAGGCAGCTGATGTTAAACTGAAGAAGTGTTTTGAATGTATAATGAAACACAAATCAAATGAGCAAACTTATCTGCAGAGCAACATGACAAATCCAGATACACCAAGCTTATGCACCGCTTATAGAAACTGATGAGTTTTTGTTAACACTGGATTATTAACTAGTTTTTTAAAGAAAATATCAGGTTGATGCTGAATGTGGCAGGACAAAAAAGTTTAAATTAAAAAAAAAACAACCCAATCACTGAAGCTGCACTAAATAAACAAGAAATGAACAACTATCATTATATATTCACAGATAAAAACAGCACTTTCATGTATGCAGTGTGGAGAGGACTCTGAGCCAGAATTTTGTGTTCTCAATCATTTGAGAACCATGAAAACTACCTCAGCCGTATTTGCTTTTCTCATGAAAATCAATTCTAGGTTAGAAAACTACTAAATGCATCCTCACACCGAGGTCCCCAGTTCAGTTTAGACATCATCAAAAGCATTCTTTATTCTTGTCATTTCTTGCCTCAAGATAGGGAATTGAAATTACTTTACTGGTAAGGTAGGAGCATTTGCCTTCATCAGCTTTTAACAAACCATACAGTAAAACCATCGACTCGTATTTCCCACTGGCTGCAACTAGGAACCTGTGTCACTCTACAGAGCAGCTGTGGAAAACAAAAAGTAGCCATAAGTTGTTTTTTTTTTTTTTTTTTTTTTTTTTTTTGAGACAGAGTCTTGCTTTGTTGCCCGGGCTAGAGTGAGTGCCGTGGCGTCAGCCCAGCTCACAGCAACCTCAAACTCCTGGGCTTAAGCGATCCTACTGCCTCAGCCTCCCGAGTAGCTGGGACTACAGGCATGCACCATCATGCCCGGCTAATTTTCTCTATATATATTTTAGTTGGCCAGACAATTTCTTTCTATTTTTAGTAGAGACAGGGTCTCGCTCTTGCTCAGGCTGGTCTCGAACTCCTGACCTCGAGCGATCTGACCGCCTCAGCCTTCCAGAGTGCTAGGATTACAGGCGTGAGCCATCGCGCCCGGCCCATAAGTTTTTTGACCTTTTTCCCATCTAGAGGTAGGGTCTAGACCAGGTCCTTTTAAATCTGGGCAGGCTCTGTGATTGCTCTAACCAATAGGTCATAGAAGAAGTGATGCAGGGCCAGACTCCTGCCTGAAGAACATGACAGCTCCTATTTACAGTCTCTCTAAACACTCACTCTGAGGGAAGCCAAACACCATGTAGGAATTCCAACTTCCTGAGATTGCCACACTGTCAGAAAACCCAAGCTAGTCATGTACAGATGTTCCGTAGAGAGAGAGATGCCTGGCTAGCTCCTAGCAGTTCAAGCCAAACCAGTCCAGGCACATGATACAGAGTGGGAATCTATCTTGGACATCAGTTCACCTGAGCCATCAGATGACACCAGCCCTATTTGATATCTGCCTGTAACCAGATGAGAAACCCCAGGTGAGAACTGCCCCACTGACAACCCACAGAATCATGAGAAATAATAATCAATTATTGTTTTAAGTCATTAAGTTTGGGGTGGTTTGTTATAGTGATAGATAGTAGGAATAGTAGCAATTTGCCAAAATCTCAGTGCAATTCTATACTCTTCTCAGCTTAATTAACCTGTTATAAATGTAAGATATTTTATCTAAGCCTCAGAGTAACCACAAAGCAAAAACCTGTAAGAGATGCACAAAAAATAAAAATAAAAGAACCAAAGAATACTACTAGAAAAAGCCATCAAACCACAAAGGAAGAAAGCAGGAGAGGGAGAAGGCAACAAATGACCTACAAAACAACTAGAAAACAATTAACAAAATGGCAGAGTAAGACCATACCTATCAATAATAACCTTAAATGTAAACAAATTAAATTCTCCAATTAAAAGATACAGAGTGACTGAATGGATTTTTAAAAAGACCCAACTATATGCTGCCTACAAGAGACTCATGTCACCTATAAGGACACACAGACAACATGCTTCAGAATGACCAATAGGTCAATAAATAAATTAAGAAGGAAATTTAAAAACTTTTATAACAAATGAAAATGTAAACACGATGTACCAAAACCTATGGGATATAGAAAAAGCAATACTAAGAGGGAAGTTCATAGCAATGAATGCCTATATCAAAAAAATAGAAAATTTTCAAATAAAAAAAAAAACTACTGGCCAGGCGCGGTGGCTCACGTCTGTAATCCTAGCACTCTGGGAGGCCAAGGCGGGAGGATAGCTTGAAGTCAGGAGTTCGAGACCAGCCTGAGCAAGAGCAAGACCCCATCTCTACTAAAAATAGAAAGAAATGATTTGGACAGCTAAAAATATATATAGAAAAAAATTAGCCGGGCATGGTGGCGCATGCCTGTAGTCCCAGCTACTCAGGAGGCTGAGGCAGAAAGATTGCTAAAGCCCAGGAGTTTGAGGTTGCTGTGAGCTAGGCTGACACCACAGCACTCTAGCCAGGGCAAAAGAGCGAGACTCTGCCTCAAAACAAACAAACAAACAAACAAAAAAACTACTGACGTACCTTAAAGAACTAGAAAAGCAAGAATAAACCAATCCAAAATTGGTAGAAGGAAAGAAATAATAAAGATTAGAAAAGAAATAAATGAAATTGAGATTTTTTAAAAATACAAAAGATCAACAAAAATGAAAATTTGGTTTTTTGAAAATATAAGCAAAATCAACAAAACTTTAGCCAGACTAAGAAAAAAGAGATAAGACCCAAATAAATAAAATCAAAAATGAAAAAGGAGACATTGTAACTGATACCACAGAAATACAAAGGATCATTACAAACTATTATGAACAACTATATGCCAACAAATTAAAAAATCTAGAAGAAATGGTGAAATAGCCATATACAGCTATATAAATTTGAACTAATTACATTTAATTTGTATTTAAAATTCAGTTTCTCAGTTACACTAGCCACATTTGCAATGCTTAACAGCCACAGTGGCTAGAGATTACCAAATCATGTAGAGCAGATTAGAGAACATTTTTCATTACCACAGAAAGTTCTATTAGCACTATTATGGACCAATGCAGAGGTCTGTCCATGCTTCTCTGTAGAAAGATGAGGGTGAAAGGGAACATTTTGACAATGTGTTCTATCTGCTTAAGCATATAGCTAATTCAAAGCACAGTGCTAAGACCTATATATAAATGAAAACCTAGGCTCAAATTTGAAACAAAGTTGGGAAAACTTGTCCAGGCAGAATTTTTCTAAGCATGAATCTTATAAAGTAAAACATCTTTGTTAATTATGTTCCTCCAGCAGTACTGGTCTCATTTTGTTACTGACTATGGGAGAGATTCCTAGAAGAAAAATCATCTCAAGCTTAGCCTTGCAAAGCTGAGACAAGCATGCTGCTGTAATTGAATAGGACATTATGCAGAATTCATAAAGGCTTTTGCCTGACAGAGAATCATTAAGATAAATCAACTGGAAAAGAACAAGGATCTGGTACCTTGGCATGGATCCATAAAAAATGTTGCTTTTCATTATGAGATTCCCTTTGTTCCTTGAGGGAAATTCTGAATCTACACGGATGTATATGTCTGTGTCTACATGGGAGAGCTACAGAAGAGAACAGTTAGGCACACAAAGCAATTACACATGTATATAATACATACATGGGCACACCTTTAGAAAGAATATATACTTAAGATGTCATCTTTTTACAGGCCTTTGAGACAACTTGATGGGGTTTTTTTTATGTAAAGATCAAGCAAGACCATTTTAAAAGTGATAACTTTCTAATGACATTTAAGATGGGAACAAAATTTAAATCAAGTGTGAGGTGAAGACTCATGACACACGAGAATACAGAGTATTTCATTTTATCTTGTGTGGACCCAAAAAGAATTCCTGCTTGCCTCGTTCTTTTTGTCTTAAAAAATGCTGGTTATCCTCATGCACCAAGCCCTAACCACCAAAGACCTCTATGAGGGCTGCATGCTTACTTTTTATTTTTGAACAAGAGGGAGAAGGTGCGCTTAGAGCTATATTGCTAGATATCCTATGACAAAAATAATATCTGCAGAACACCTCTGAGACCTGTTTGGCGATGTGACTACCAGAACTAAACCCAGAGAGACATCTTTTTCAATATAAACATCTAAAAAGGATATAATTATCCATATTTTCTGATAACAAGCCACTTTTAATTTCCTAATATATTTGCTCCACAGAGCCAGGAATGATGGGAAAGGATATGATCGAGGCCTGAATTCCCATCCCAAGAGCCTCAGAGACAGGGCTTTGTGTGCAATTTTGTCACAATAATCAGTTAAACATACATATTTCAATGTCATGGGAATCTAATCTATAAGGATCTTTTGATCCTCTGTTTTTATGCAGAGAACTAGTTTCTGCAACAACTAAGACATACCAGGTAACAGTGAGCATGGCGCTCCAGTTACTTTAGGAAATGAGCTGAATAGAATGATCTTAGGTATAGGCTATAAAAAGGCCTTTTTATGGTTCTAGTTGAACACACAAATACCATATCCATATACTTAAGTCTTTTCCTTTTTTTTTTTCACTTGCCTACATTGAAATTAGAAGAGGTATATATGATAGCCAAAAGAATTGCCCTGCAACTTAAAAAAACAATTTTTTTAATACCTTTGAGCTTAAACCACGCATGGAAAATTTCAACCCAAAAGATTAAATTTGGAGAAAGTTACTAGCAGATGAGGACTACAGTTATAATGGAAACCACATTGCAGACACTATTACATATGAGTCATTACTAAAAATGTTGCCTTATATATATAGCAAGCTATATATACCGTATGCTACAAATTTATTAAGATCAGATATAGACATTACCTTGAAAATGTCCACTAATTTCTGCAAAGCATTTTAACTTTTTTAAAAGAAAGATATGATCCTTCCCCACAGAAGGTATTCAATACAAATTTGTCACATTGAATTAAATTTGGATTTTATTATTTTAGATTTGGGGAAAGCCTTACCAGTGCTAAAATTAAAGTTTTCTAACTACAAAGAAAAACTTTGATTTCCTTAAACAATGCCTGCAACTGCTAGAGAGTAAAGTGGGCATATTTAATTTGAAAGCAATGTTTAAATTTAATAAATCATTTGTATACAAATGCATGCTGCAGATAACAAATAATTCTACACTACCATAATAGACAAAGTTGCCGTCTACTTTGTGTTTTGAAACTTAAAACCCCCCCGTGCCTCTTCACTTGAGGGGGCACCCAGGAGCAGGAGGATGGATGGGGTAGTTACGACTGGTCATCAAAATGCTTCTAATTCGGTTGGCATTATCCAACCCGAATAACTAAGGTAGGGCTGTCTCTACTGTAGAGACTCAACGTAAACCAAACACAAGAAGCGGTCATAACATTCCATAGCATATAAACACCATGAACACATTTTTGTCCATTTATTCACTGCTATATCCTCAGCAAATATAATAGTGACTAACCATAATTGGTGCTTAATAAATATCCATTGGTTCCTTCCATGAATAATTAAGTAACCCCAGCATTACCATTTCACCAGGAGCATAAAGTTATTTTAACAGAATAAATTTCCTTTCATCTCGTGCTATTTGGGATGGGATTAATAATGACCTTAAGGATCTGTTGCTTGTTTCTTTGGTAACTGGCGAGGAGCAGCAACTCCAGCTGGCGGGGATGCTGCACTGGCGTCAGAATCCACATTCCAGGCAGAATCTTCCCCAATATTTGCAGGACCAAGAGCAAGGGGACTGGGAATGCCTTCCAGACAAAGACCGCCAAGAACACGCCCATAGTGTTCCGGGATTACTGACGCGTTACAACGAGGATGTCCACCATAAAGAACACGGGTGTTCTCATTAAGAGGTTATTAGAAGGGACTTACAAGATCTGGCCTCGTGTGGAGGAGAGGCTAAGGAAGCGAGACTTTGCTCAGGGTTGGGTGCTGTCAGGAAGTGGGTGTAATTCTACGTTTGAGAATCTGGCTTCTTATCTAGAAAATGAGAAGAGGAGAAGCCAGGTTGTGCTGGTAAGGAAGTGGCAGCCTCTCACCATGACAAGGAAAGGAGGGTGTTTGGTCATCTCCCGCTGTGGAAAATGTCCTTGTCCCCAGAACACAACTCCGGAGCGGTCCTGTTGTTGTCCTGCTCCCTCGCGGTCCCGGAGCAGCCTTGCCCGGTGTCGGGGCTCTGTGACAGTGTCGCTTCCCCGCCTGGCTGCGAGCACCAGGCCCGCTCCTAGTCCCCACGGGCCCAGCTGGGCGGAAGCCACGACACCGCCCCGCGCCACGGAGCTGAGACCAGAGCAGTCGACGCCCCACACCTGGCACACCGCGACCCGCAGCGATTAGCCATCAGCGTTATTTCCCGGGGAGCTTCCTGCTAAGTCCTGCAATTCGAGTCAAGACAAGACACCTGCAGTTCTACAGGGAACACCCCAGGAAGCCAACGTCGTGCCAGGCCATGTTGGGGGACACGCGGGGCGCACCCCACTGCACGACCGCACGACCGGCGCAACTCGGGAAAGGGCCTCCAGAACGGCCCCTGGAGGTTTTCCAAGGCCCGGACCCCGAAAGCAGACGCGTCCGGCGCCCGGAGCTGCAGCAAAGGGAACAAGTCGGGGTTTGGGGGATTCATGTCGTCGAAAGCGCACGTGGCCACCAAAGAACCAGGCAGAGCCGCAGGCCCCCGGGCTGGGGCAGGAAGACGGCGGGTGCATCCCCCCCCCCCCGCCCCGCTACCTCTTCACCGCCTCACCCAGACCCCTGCAGGCCTGTCCACGGTCCCCGCACCTTCCTCCTCAGGCCCTCCTCTCCGCTCACGCACATCAAGGCCAAAGTCACCGAAAACGCCACTTACCTCACGCCACTCTCCTCGGTAAGCCGGAGGCCCGTCCTGGTGGGTCTGCGGTGAATGCTTCGTTCTCACGCCCGTGAAACTGCTCTCGTTATGTCCTCAGTGCGGTCCCCCTCGGCGGAGGGACACGTTCCAAGACCGCCCCAGGGGACAGCTGAGCGTCTCACGGTCGCCGCTTGGCGGGAGAGACCCAGTGCGGACGCCGCGCGGCCGGGCTTGCGCAGTGTGGGTACCACGTGGCCGGGCATGCGCAGTGTGGGCACCACGTGGCTGAGCTTGCGCAGTGTGGGTGCCACGTGGCCGGGCATGCGCAGTGTGGGCGCCGCGTGTCCAGGCATGCGCAGTGTGGGCGCCACGTGGCCGGGCTGGCGCAGTGTGCGTGCCACGTGGCCGGGCTGGCGCAGTGGGGGCGTAGCCGGCGCCGAGCAGCCAGCTGAGGCAGAGCCGCGGGTCCCTTTTAAAGAGAGATTTTTGGGGTGCTCCTCTCGCCTTTGTGCAGCTGGCAGTTTGGGTGAGGAAGAGATGGCTGACAGTGTCAACACCTTTCTCCAGGAGCTCGCCAGGGGCGACAAAGACGCCATCCGGGTATGTGCACCGTCTCGAAGCTCGAGTCCGGCAGAGGAGGAGCAGCAGGGAAGGGCGAGCAGCGTCCCGGCGCGGCGCCGGGCCGGGGACAAGGCGGAGGCCAGCCGGTGACCACGCGTTAGAATTTTCCAGTGTTCTGCCTGGCATGGTGGATGGAGTGTTCTGGTTTCGTCTCCCGTTTTGTCGAGTGTTTGTTTGTTCCTGTACTTCCGTCAGTAGCAGCCCGGATCGTCGGGGGTGGGTCGCGACGTGGAGATGGTGGGTCGTGGGTGGGATTCTGCGCCACCTCGATTGTCAGTGCGCTTTGGGTGCTGCCCGATTGCGCTCAGCAAAGTTGTGAGTGCCCTGCGGTCTCCGAGCACAGCTGAGCTGGCATTGCAGGTACCCTGCCCCGGTGTCAGCAAGGTAACTGCTGTCTGTGCCGGGCTCTCTTCCTCATCCGGGGAAGGCTGTGAGTCGCTCTCGCACACACCTTGTTTGTTGGTCAGCTGGTCGGTCTCCTGTGTCCGTCCCCTCTGTACTCACCGGATTGCTTTGCGTAGCGCTGGTTCAGTAAAGGAATTGAAATGCACCGGTGGTTGTCAAACAAAGGAGCTGGCCTGCCTTCCTTGGGTCTGGTTTGCGTTTGGTTTTGCTCACAGCCATGCAGTCCTAGATTATCAGGGGCTGCGTCCTCTCTGGCCTCTTTCCGTTACTCCTTATCAGCGCCACCGCAGCAAAGACCCCCGACGGAGTACCTCTTCCAGCTGCAGCTCTTCTCCTTGGTGGTCTTAAGCAGCAGACTCTTCCACAAGACCGCGTGCCCGCAGTCTGCCCTGAGCAGCTCAGCCTCTGCAGAGAAGGCCCCTTCACCGCACCCACCTCCCGCCACACTGCAGCCCGCCGCAGGCCCCTGAGCTGCCCCCTCCCAAAGGGGATGGCTGGGATTGGGGGGAGGCCGTGGCAGCTGTTCCCTGCTCACCTCCACCTGCCAGGGAAGGCAGGACCCACGCTGCCAGGGGCCTTCTGCATATGCACTTCTCTCTGGGGAACGGGAAGGTTTGTGTCTGATGCATCTCCTGACACCAGTGTGTGGCTTCTTAACACCACCGCGAGTCTGAAAGGGCCACAGGTGTTTCTGCAGCTGTTTTCTAGCATTCGCCACCCGCTGTGCCTGGACTGACTCCAATACTTTGTTTCCTCCCTGTGCCAGTTACCCTCCCACCTGTCCTGCCTTCCACCGCCCTTGGATGAATGGATTTTGTAATTCTAGCTGTCGTATTTTGTGGATTTGTTATTTTTGTTGTTTTTCTAGGAAGCACATGCATTGGATATGGGAGGTAAAGGAGTCTGTCAGTTGCCCCTGGTCACTTTGTTTCATAGCCATCACGGTCCTCTTTCTTGTAACTCAGGTTAGGTTTTGGTCTCTCTTGCTCCACTGGAAAAAAAAAAATGCCTGAAAAGATGGGAAGAGGACCTCACAGCCAGATCTTCCAGGTTTTGGAGTGATTTTTTTTCTTCCCTTTGAAGGGGAAAAAGCTTTCTTCAGTGGTACATTTAAAGTCCCCCAACTACAGGGAGGTACCGATTGTGGCAGGTGCCACTGCAACACCATTCTCAGAGAACCTGAACTTCTCATCGCCGGGGGAGCAGAAATGTACTGTTGGCCACTGCCAGGTCTGTCTGGTATTTCAAAGGAATATTGGGTGCTGCAAATAGGAACCAAAGGGGTGCACGTATTAAACCCATTAAATCCTGTGATTGGTTGGTGCTTTCCTGTCATCATAAGAGATTAAATATGGGGGAAATGTCAAAATACTTGTACAATTTTGAAATTTCACAATTAAACAGGAGCTGATTTCCAAATAGGAAAAAAAGAATCCTTGGATGGTACTGAACCCTATATACGCTATGTTTTTTCCTATACGTACATTCCTATGATGAAGTTTAACTTAAGATTATTAACTCAGTCTGTCAAAACACATTGCCCTCATTCAGAATAAGTTTTCTATTCACGTCTTCCACCCACAGTTTAACGCC
This sequence comes from Varecia variegata, assembly GCA_028533085.1. Lineage (NCBI taxonomy): Eukaryota > Metazoa > Chordata > Mammalia > Primates > Lemuridae > Varecia > Varecia variegata. The sequence continues at coordinate 1,394,362 of CM052456.1, forward strand.
TTTTCCATCCTAAGAATTTATCAGGTACTGTGGCTGTAACTTTGGCTGTTTGCAGTCCACGAATTTCTTTTTCCTTCTTCACAATTTCACAGATAGAAGATTCGTTCTTACCATAACTTAGCAACTTCAGCATATGATTTTTTTACTTTCCTTATTAAGTTAAGAGCTTTCACCTTTTCACTTAAAGGAAGGACTTTGTGGCTTCTCTTTGGCATATCCAAAATACCAGCATCACTAGGCTTGCACTTTGGGGACATTGTTAAGTAAAATAAGGGTTACTTGGACACAAGCACTGCAATACCATGACAGTCGATCTGATAACTGAGATGGCTCTGCTGGACGGGGGGATGACAAGATAGAACAGACTACTTGGCATCCTCCTATCTTGTCTCTATTACTAGCACCACCACCATCCATCCATTTGTCTCCAACATTTGGAAATATGCACAATTTCTCCTTTCTCCTTAGCCTCTACATCCAAGAAATTACACACACTTGCCAATCCTACCACATAAACATTTCTGAATTCAGCCCTGTTCTCTTCCGTCCCTACTGCCATTGGACTGAGCCAGACTATCATCTTATCTCGCCTTAAGCCACATCTCTCACTGCTTTCCACATTTGATATTGCACACCCTACTGTACAAAGGTACTTATAATTTCCAAAATATGCCAACTGTTTCATGTACTTCTCTGTTTGCTTGGAATATGCTTTCCCACCTTGTCTACCCAGCAAACAAGCACTCACCACATAAAACTCAACTCAGGATTCACCACTGCTGTGAATCGTTTCTTACTTCTCACCTCTTACCTGTAATGCCACCTCCTAAACCTAGTTTATTCCTTCTTCTGCTCCACCACTATTCATCTGTATAGTATTCTGAATACATCTACTATTGCCGTTCTAACACTATCATAATCGCTGGTGTGTGTCGACGAGCTCCTGGAGACAATTTATCACTACTCCCCATCTCCAATACAGAGAACAGAATGGCCAGTCTGGTACTCATTACTCATGGTCACCAATATTTCCAGTCCACTTGCCTTCCTGTTCCCATGGAGGTTGACATTTCTTAACACTCCTTACATGTGAGTGGGGCTCTGTGACCCGTTCTGCCCAATGAACTGGCCAGTGATGTTTGTCACTTCTAAGCCAAAACACTTAAGAGGTGGTGTGTGCTGTTTATGCTCTTTTCCTCTGAAACCTCTTGTTGACATAGTAACGTAAGGTGGTAGAACCTCACCCTGAATGACTAAGGTGAACAGAATCTGTCGGCCATGTGGGTTACAAGGCATAAAGAAGAATTAAATCTCCTTTATTTTAATCCCCTGTGATTTAGAAATTATTTCTACAACGAAAGCTAGTTTTTCCTAACTAAAGCAGTACATACTCCACCTATATTCCAAATCCTTGGTGGATTGTTACATACGTATTTGAGAATATTAGAGAGGTATGTGGTAAAACTGGTTGAGTTTTTAGATGAACTAAGAATGCTTTATTATTTTCCCACTTAAAATGATGGAACATAGGCTCCTGCTATCCAAAATTTCACAATGTAACATGTAAGGAACGAAGTGTTAGATTCCAATAATAAAAAAATGCCTGTATTTTTGCTCCCGCATGAGAAACTTTTTCACAAGGAGGAAAGGGCGTGTGTAAACAAAGCAATATAAAAAGTATCACATAAATAAGAAGCCAAAAAATTAATTTTATTGAATAAAGAAATTCATTCAGAATTTACACAGATCATAAGAATATTTTAGATTATAACAGTTGAAAGATCAATAGCTGATTGGAAAGATGAAAGGAAGCAGCTTCTATTTTCAATGTAGAAAAAAAATCTACTTGCTTACAGATGTTTTGTTAAATTCCCAAAACAAGGTCTAGCCAAGTTTATTGTTTAGTCTTTTTTTTTCTTTCTTTAAAGAATGAAAAGTGAGATTCAATGTATGTACTATTGGTTATAACTAATATAACAGCTTGGAAAAATCATGAAACAGAAGCATAAATATAATATAAAAAGACAAAATTTTAAAATCGTATTGTAGGAATGTAACTATAATAAGCAGAAAAGATACATTAGAACCAGCAGCGTGTTACACTAGTTCAAAACAGAACTCATAAGGCAGACGCAAACTGATGCTGGTTAAGGAAAATGGTCTGTTTGTAGGAAGCACACCCAGACAGACACCACCACGAATAAATGCCGACAGTGGCTAACGTGGTCCCCTCTTGCTACCCAGTGAAGCATCAGGGCAGAAGCCCTGGGTTAACGGCTTAAGCCTTCTCCAAGGATTTGTAGTATTCCGTCAGCACAGTCCACGCCTGGGGAGCCATGAAACCTTCGGGAGGTTTCTGGCCTTCTCGGGCAAGTTTGCGCATTCGCGTTCCTGAAATAAACTCAAAGTCTTCATGGCTGAAAGAGAGGGGGGGCGGGGAAAAAAGAAAATTATTTCACAATTTTAGAAACTTAGTTATAGTGCAGTGTTTTTGTTGTTTGGTTTTTTTGTTTTGTTTTATTTGAGACGGAGTCTCATTCTGTCAGCCTGGCTCACAGCAACCTCAAACTCCTGGGCTCAAGCGATCCTCCTGCCTCAGCCTCCCGAGTAGCTAGGACTACAGGCATGCGCCACCATGCCCGGCTAATTTTTCTATTTTCAGTAGAGACAGGGTTCTCTACTCTTGCTCAGGTTGGTCTCGAACTCCTGAGCTCAAGCAATCCTCCTGCCTCGGCCTCCCAGAGTGCTGGGATTACAGGCGTGAGCCACCGCGCCCGGCGCATTAGTGCAATTTTTAAAGAGCATTTGTTCTTTCTGTTTATATCAGACAAGCTTAATGAAAACTAACTTGGATAAAACATAGTATTTGTGTCAATCTGATCTCACATTTGTCAATGAGCAACACACACCACACTATTCATCATGTTTTCTGAAGTTTTCTACAATCATTTTTTATCAATTATCATTATCAAAAGTAAATATCAAATTATCAATAATTTTCATAATGAGTAAAAAGTTATTTTAAAAAATCTCTATCCAAAGTGATTTTAAATAATTTTAAAGGTGAAGAGAGAGCGTGATGATTTAGAGTTAGAAAAAGTGGGGTGGTTAATGCACGATGGTCTCAGCCTTCTCCATAAAGATGCCAGGTTGCCCCCTGAGGGCAGTAAGAGCGTCACAGGAAAGAATTCACAATAGAATCCATCAGCACAGCTGACTGTATCTCCAGGCCAGAGACTGACACCTCAGTACACGGCTTAGCAAGCAGAGGCCAGAAAGGAGGTCAAGGGAGCTGAGAGGCTACGGAGGCCCGGGATCCAGGTACATTTCCAATTGCATCTAAAAATGCTTGCTCCAACCTGACATAAAATTGAAAATTAGTTTAGCGGAGAATCATTTGACAAAATACTGACTGAATGTTTCAGTTCCTTAGGAGGTCCGCTTACAGCTCCCTAAATCAGCTTCGTTAGGAAAAGTACGACCCTAAAGCTTTCTTACCATGTTTATTTTAACTCAGGTTTCAAAAAAAGAAACATGCATGAAGTGCTTGTTCTCGACGGCAATGAGAAAGAAGTTAAGAGCAGCTTGCTGAATGACTCTGCCTTAACTTTTTGATTAAAGGAAAAAAGCCAGACCTATTAAAGTCCTTTCTTTCCCCAGAATGCCAAACTGTCTGAAATCCAGAAGTTTGCTGGCATTCCTTCTGAAATTGCATTTTTAAACCAAGGTCCCTGGGCACCTCTTTTCCTGAAGCTATTTCACACTCCATCTGCCCGCATGCCACAAGCATCTCTTCATCCCATGAAATGGGAGTTTCCGCCTCCACATGGCCGTGGTTCCACTCCACCCTGGCGACAGAGAACACATTTCCCTCTGCCTCCTGCTTGTATTTCTCTCTCTGCCACAGAAAGGATCTTACTTTGTATCAGAATCGAGGTTCAGGGAATTGACACAAGAGTCACTGTCTGTTACACAATGAAATATTTTTCACAAGTGCATCTTTAAATGGATATTATTTTATAGAAAGAACTAAATCAAATCAAAGATGAGGGATTTCTTGAATGATCTAAAATTAGCTCTGAATTACCTGTGAGTAATCATGAATCTGCCAGAAGCAGAAAAAGCTACTAAATAAAGGACCTTAGGTTTTCACTACAAAGCAATTCTAATTAGGGCCATTTCATTATACTAGTTAACCAATCTTCCATGGCACCTGGAAAAAGAAACATAATTATGTTTGGTTTTTTTACTTCCCCAAACCACTTGCTTACCAAATCTTATAATCTACAGCAGACAGAATGCTAGTTCTTAAAAAAAAAAAATAAAAGGGAAGAGGTTAGAGCAGCAGGGAGGAAAAAAAAAAAACCCAACATTAGCAGACTATGTGAAATTCTAAATCACACACTAACCACATGTGGCCAGCATCTTGACTGACTCCGAAGTACAATGACTCTTGGCCACTTGTTGAAGATTTTAAATCTTTACAACCATCTGCTGTCCCTCATTCCACAAATGTGGCCATCAGAGCCACCAAAACAAGTTGTTCACACGGAGAAGAGCCGGGGTCAGCAGATGGCCCTCAAGTGTATCTTTTGAAGGTTCATATTCAATTAGACCAGCTTCTTAAAAAATGCTAACTAGACAATGAGCAATTCAGAGAAGCAAAAGGGAATTCCTTGTTTGACAGAACTAAAAATAACAGTGGTCACTTATAAGTAAATCTAATTAACTACTTTAAGTCTAATTAACTTTTTATCTAACTTGAAAGTAGGTCATATGTACGCATCAAGAGACTAAGATTTCTTAAGACTGGTGTTAAAAATTCTCTCCTCAAAACAAGATAAACAAGTTATGTCTTTCTTTGCAGGGACTAAAAAGCATTGGTTAACATCATACATGACAAATTTAAAAATTTTTATTTTCAAACCAAAGACCAATTGACATACATGAAAAATGTAATTATCTAGACTCTAATTAACCAAAGTCCTTAAAATTCATCATGTTTTCCGCCCAGCACCCCAGTCTTAAATATAAAGGCTAGAGAACAGCTCCTATCATTCAGTCAAGTAGTGAATTTCCAGGGTTTCCCTGACGTGTACTGCGGAAGAAACTCAATTTCCTTTACCATAAGGGGTCATGGAATCTATCATCTTCCACAGTGTGGAACAGGGGTCTTTAGCTGAGTGCCAATCGACAGTTTCAAAGGCATCTATAAATATTTTGATGTGCAAAATTTGGGGCTTCTGTGCTTTCAAACTGGGAGAAGGTACATCACTTTTCATCTGCTTCTGAAAGAAGCCTCTGATTACTCAAGAATGAACCCAAACTTTCAGAAAGCTAAACTCAGAAGCTCTCAGATGCCCAGTCATCCAAATAAAATGATCTGGTATGAGACGTATGGCTAAACTTTGGTTGTATTAACGCTCCCCTCTCATAAGGCTGCTGTGGACTGCTCTGAGCACCTCACTGATGTCCCTGGGTTCTGCTTCCAGAAATATGCCTTTAAAGACAGGAGGTTACACAGACAGAAATAACACATTTTCAAAGAGTTTTGGAAAATGGTATCCCTTAATTAAGTGAACCCATGTACTGAATTCTAGATAACAAGGACATTGTTCTAATTATATTAAATCATTTCCTTTGTGCTTGTCACCAGAATTTCTTTGTTCATTATTTGCTATCTACTGTTTAGACACATGTGACTGTCCTTGTTTATTTAGAAACCAGCACTTCCGGTATCCTCAAAATGCTTAGCTCAGTTCCAAACATGAAAGTGAAAAAAGAGTCTCTGAAGTGTTAAAAAAAAAAAAAAAAAAAAAAAGGAAACTTTTTTGACTTGTCAATAATGATGAAATAATCAAGATGAACATAAGGCCCCCAAATATGCCAATATCACTATAAACCAGTGATTCTCAACAGAGATTCTTCTTTCCCCCTCTTGCCCATCGCCAGGACAAACATCCTACAATACACAAGACGGCCTCCCCAGAACAAAGAATTATCTGGCCCCAAATGCCAACACTGCTGAGGGTGAGAAACCCTGCTAATTGATATGCTAATAAGGAAGCAATTCTGGTTTGATGATACTTTTATTAAAAAGTAAATCCCACCCTCCTCCAAAAGGGGCAGAAAACATAAGAAAAAACGGGAAGATCCCAAAAGTCACAGGAAAAAAGAAAAGCAGGTAAGAGAAAACATCAAGGTGTGAGACATAAAACTTGTGGCTACTTCCTCCTAGAACTCTACAGTCAGAAAGGTCAAAGACCAACACAGCACAGCTCTAGAGTTTGGGAGGAGATTGTGGCAGATCTCAAGAGTGCTGCATTTGAAGGTATATACAGAAAAACTACATGCCGTGTTTTCTGGAGAAAGGAGTGGGAAGAGATGGGAAGCAGATGGATGTCACCTGCCCTCAGTGACGCCCAAGGACATGAGTGTGCTGTGAGAACGCCTCACATGCTTCTTCACTCAAGCGAAACCATCGGGACCTGTGGCACAGGCAAAGCATGCAGCAGACACTGACAAGGAGCCGTTAAAATGTTTCAAAGAACTTCTAGTAGCATGGAAAGATGTTCAGGAAGAATAAATAAATTAAAAAGCAGGAACAAAATCCTATTATAAACTCAACTACCCTCAATTGTGTTAAATGAATGCATAGAAAAAGAATAAAGCAAAATAAAAATACTGGTGATGGCATAGGTGTTATTTTTCTCTTTTTAAATGCTTTCATAATCTTTATGAAGACATAATGTACATTTCCATGTCATCTATTTCATTACTGATTAAAGGAAGTTTGCCATAAAAACTAGGGAGGGAAATGATCTTCTATTGATAAATACGCATAAGGGTGCAATACACACAAAATCTTATTTATGAACTGTTTTGTGACATGCAGAAGCAGCAGAATCAAAACACTTGTTGTTACAGAAAACTTAAAATTTACCTTGCATATAAGAATGATGTTGTGAGCAACACAAATCCTACACTAAGTCCATCGCACTTTTCCACCTACAATTCTTTCCATTAAAAACCTCTGCCCACCACATCTGGAATCCCAGAGGAGAATACTGAAATAAATTGATTTTTTTTTTTTTTGGTTGTTACTGTTTGTTTTAAAATGGGGATTAGATTTATGTAATTGCTAAGAACAAAACACCAGCCTTCATGTACTACAGCAGTTATGCTACCAGTCCTACTGATTGTGTCCACTTGAGATGTTCTGAGTCCATCCGTTTCCTCCAGTCTCCCTGCTGCAACCCACCCAACCCAAGCTACCATTAACTCTTGCCTGCTCTGATCCATGCCTTCACACTGGCCTCCCCTATCTTTCTCTTTTGTAAACTGCTAGATCATTTGTATACTTTCATGTTCGGTGCAGATGGTTTCAGCTGGTCTTTGGTTTTATGAACAGAACAAGTATGATCACTTTGTAATCCAGGTCTGGTAATTCTAGTGTGTGAAGTCTCTGCAGGTAAACTTCTGAGACTGCAGTTTCCATTTTCCTTGCTTGTGGTGCTTTGTTTCCTTGTACAGTTTGTCCTATTTGACGAAAATTGTTCATTAAATTTACATAATTATTTCTAGGAGTAAGTCAAGGCTGAGGATGAAGGTGTAGTGCTCTCGGGAGAGTTTACGTTTGCTTCTGCTGAATGCTTCGAGGCATGCCTGAGCAGGAACCATCTTAAACTGATTCCACGGCTGGAAAGTTTTTTGTTTATTTGTTTTAATGTCATTCATGTAACATAAGTTTGGCCCATTTGGGCAGAGCTTTGAGCTTGTGAGCCTAAAATACAAAGCTCCGCTCGGTCTTCTGGAGTAAAAGAATGAACCGGGTTGACTTCAGGTTCTCCGTTACACCTAGGGTGGGAGGGAGACTCGGCTGAAGGGCGGTGTCTCCTGTTGGACTCCCCAGTTGATCAGAACCAGAGTGGTTTTCTATGCCCACCTACAATATGAGCCATGGAAATCGACACTCAAGTTTGCAGGGCCCACCAGAGCAAAAGCAGCGTCAGTGCTCAGCTTACCTGAAGCCCTAGCATTCACTTAATGTTTTTGGCCTTTAGTTCTCATCATCAACTTGTCAGCTCCACAGTACTTTTAGGAAAATGTTTTATTTTATCTAACATTTTTAGTTCATTTCTTGGGAAAGTCAATCTGTAAGTCTAACCTACCTCATTACCAGAAACCTAAACTTCCTTATGTCCAATCCACACTGTAACAACATCATCTTTAAAATGTCCCATCTATTTCAGTTCCTACCTGTCAAAGAATTATCTGGCCCCTAACTATCTCATCTTCCTCCTTTGACTCTCTGTTCTACCCTGCCCTGGCCGGCTTTCCAAACCTCCTGTGATCCTTCCCACCCCAGGATCTTGGTATGTGCCGATCCTTTTATCCAGAATGCTATTATTCCCTTTGTCACCAAAGAAATGCCTATTCATGGGACTGCAAACTAGTGCAACCCCTGTGGAAAGCAATATGGAGATAGCTTAAACAGATTCAAGTTACCTGCTGCTTTGGTTCAGGGACAATAAAAATAAAAAA
>CM052456.1:1403405-1435083 GCA_028533085.1 Varecia variegata
AAAAGACATCTGCATCCGAATGTTTATAGCAGCACAATTCACAATTGCAAAGATGTGGAAACAACCCAAGTGCCCACCAATTCATGAATGGATTAGTAAAATGTGGTATATGTACACCATGGAGTATTCCTCAGCTATAAGAAATAACGGTGATATAGAATCTCTTGTGTTCTCCTGGATAGAGTTGGAACCCATTCTACTAAGTGAAGTATCCCAAGAATGGAAAAATAAGCACCACATGTACTCGCCAGCAAATTGGTTTCCCTGATCATCACCTAAGAGCACATTTGGGAATAACATTGATCGGGTGTCGGGCAGATGTGGGGGGTGGGGGAGGGGGATGGGAGTATACCTACATGATGAGTGCGATGCGCACTGTCTGGGGAATGGACATGCTTGAAGCTCTGACTCGGCAGGGGCTGGGGGCATCGGCAATATACATAACCTAAACTTTTGTACCCCCATAATATGCTGAAATAAAAAAAAAAAAAGAAATGCCTATTCATCTTTGGGGGCTCAGGCCAAATGTCACTTGCTCCAGGAACCTATCCCTCATAGCCCACACTGGTCAGACAGGTGCTAACAGGGTTTCCCACAGTCTTCTGCCAAACACGTGCCACCCTTAATTGTGTTGTCAGCAGTTTATTATCTGTCTTCTTTAAGTCCCATGAGCGTAATGACAGTATCTGCCTGTTTCCGACTTAGTGCCCACACCTAGCGATGGCACCTACATAGTAAAGACTCCATGAGTAGTTAATAAATGAATAATGCAAAGCAAAATCAGTTTTATGCTAATTTCAATATATTGACTTCAATACAAGATCCAGTATACATAAAATATAATACATAATTTGTTTTCAAAAATATACATAGTAACATTATCCCTGATTATGATTCAAATGTATACTAAATCAAAGAAGATAATACATTTTAAATTAGCTCTTATCTTAATGGCCATGAAGTAATTCCCTACAGTAAAATATGTGCAAACTCTACAAATAAAGGATGAGACTCATTGGTAAATTCATGTAGTTACAGTCAGATTTCTAAGTTTTCAGAAGAAACATCAAAATTAATTTAAAAAAAAAAGCATTTTATGAATAGAAAAGACAATTCCCCAATACCCTAACAGAAATACTTGTATGTAGCAAGAAAGGGAAAGAAAGAATTCACACAAGAAATATTTCAATGGTCAATATGACAAGACTTGAATGTGCAGAGTGAGGTAAAAGGATAAAGGACTTTAAGGTTCTATATAATGGGAAGAAAAAGTAACTAAAGGAATTTAGGATCTGGAGATATTTGGTAAAGGTAAAGTTAGTTTTGGACATGCTCAGTAAAATGAAGACATCTACACAGAAATGTCCGCTGGTGTGGTCGACATTATTCTAACACGGCCCCAGTGACCTGTGCTCCCTGGTGTTACTACCGTGAGATGTTGTTGCACAGCAAAAGGGACTTTGCAGATGCAATTAAATTTACTAATCAGTTGACCTTGAAATAGGAAAATTCTCTGGGTGGATACGCCAATCACTGGAGCCCTTTAAAAGCAAAGAATGTTCCCAGCGGGCAGCAGAAGGGAAGTCAGAGAGATGTGAAGCATGAGAGTGATTCAACCTGAGGGAGGTTCTATCGCTGACATGAGGGGGCCCCAAGGAACGTCCTAAAGTAGCCTACGGGGGCAGAGAGCAATCCTCAGCCAACAGCCAGTAAGAAGACACGGACCCCAGTCTTACAACTGCAAGGAACTGAATTCTGCTAACAAGGATCAGCTTGAAAGTGGAGTCTTCCCAGAGCCTTCAGACCAGAGCCCAGCTGGCCAGAGAAGCCCGTCAAGCCCACCCAGTTTTCTGACCTAAAGAACCCAGTGCGAGTGATAAGCAGGTGTTGTTTTAAGCCACTAAGTTTGTGGTGATTCGTTACACAGTAACAGAAAACTAATACCGTTAGCACCTGGGAAACACTGAAGTACAGGTTTAAGAGTCACCCACCCAGACACCAGAACAGATGAGCTCTCCCATGGAAAATATATAAAAGAAGGGAAACATGTGAAAAGGCCTTTAAGGATGCCACAACTAGAGTGCTTTTAAAAATGGCACTAATAGTACATGACTTAAGGTATACTCTAGCATTAAAAGCATAAAAGCAATACTCTATTGAAAATGTGGAAATAACCAGACAAGAAACATTTACTCCTATCCCTTCATTTACCCACTTCCACAGGGCACTCTCACTTACGTGTACTGTCTCTTTTTTGAGTTTGCTATTTCAGTAATCTGAATAATTTTGCATTTATCTACTCAAATACAAAGATTTACTTCATAAAGGAGGAAAAAAAATACCAATAAGGTAATTGAATTACCTCTAAAAGTTTGTTTGTAATATCTGAAAGAATGAGCTTTAATCTTGTGGTCCTAAAACTAAATTTCTTTGAGTCCCTATTACAGCTAATATGAACCTCCTTAACTTCTTAAACAGATGATTTTTATCATAATTCCTATCAATAATATCTTCCCTGAAACATTCATGAAGTTTGTTTTTTTCCCCCCCAAGCCTTGTCTTACACTGGTATTTAATCAAATCAAAAGCTACAAAATCATTAATTGCATAAAAGCTGGCATTGAGTAACGTCCATTAATCAAAAGTAAGACAACCTCATATGTGCATAATTAATAATGGTATTTTGTCACTACATCAAAGACTATCACCTTTCCACAAAATTTTAATCATTTTCCAACATATTCCCATCAACTTAATTATATTTGAACACAAAGTTAGAAAACTAAGGCAGTTTTAAGGCTTCCCAAGTTATAACTTATTAAGATTTGGTAACCCCGAAAAATTCCAAGGAAATGAGCCACTCATGCAACTAATATAGAATTCATCTTTGGAAAATCTTATGAGAACTGATGTAATTATTTAGCTTTTGAATGATTAAAAGAGAGACTTAAAGCAATACTACACAGATTTAACAAAACATCAAAGTTATCAAGGGCTTATTAGCACATCAGTCAACTACATACATATGGGTTTTAGGGTCCTGCGTGTGATTAAACCAGCTGATCATGCAAAGAGACCACAGCAATGAAACATACCAGCATAAGAAGTGTAAAAAAAAAAAAGGAAAAAAAAACCTCAATTCTTTTTAATTTGGTTTTGTTTTCTTAACTCATCAAAATGGAAACTCACCTAAGTTTTAAGTATTTAGCCACCAGCAAAATGATTTTATTTCTCTCTCCTTACTCTCCCTTGCCATTATATAGGTGATCTGATGCAGTTAATTGTAACTCAGAACAAGATTTGCTCATAATCTCTTGTACCCAAACAAATAATTCACAGGCTAGGTGAGAAGCAAAAGGCTGCCGGGCCTAGCATTCCGTCTGACACTGCATGCCTTACGGATCTGTAGGAAGACACTGCTACCCCCTCCTTTGGGGGCTTTGGGGTGGAGCATTTAAAAGAATTACAAATGTGTAGGCCAGTCCCCAGACTAAATAAATTAGAATCTTTCATGGTGACTTACATAATTTTAACCACAAAAGGGCAGAACTATACCCAAAACTTTTTTTTTTTACTTTCCTTAATAATCAATTTAAAGGTTTCAATCACCTTTTGTGATAAACCAGTTCAAAGTTTACTATAGTTGCTTTCGTTTTGCTTAAAATTCTGCTTTTTTAAAGCTTCTAAGGAATCCCTTTGGTAGAAAAATTCTATTTACAACTTTCAGCATGCCACTTTTACAGCTGCATTTTTTAGACAGTGAAATCGGAGTGTGTGTACGTATGTATATACACACACATAAATAGATATGTCTATATATATATGGATATATATATTTTTTAATTTTTTAAGACAAAAAATCCCCCATGATTTAGAACTATTTCTGAATGTTGGCAAACCTGATTTTGTACACGGATAAAAATGTTTTAGTTTGTTAGAGATTCCTTCTCCTCGTGTGGTTTAGAAGTATACTGATGTGGGCCACATTTCAGATCTTCAGAAAATGCAGACTAGAACGGCTCCTTTTTCGAATTCCACACCTAGGCCATAAGGAACAGTCAGGAGTCCTTTTACACTTGCCTTTTCTGTTCATTCACTCTCATAAGACTTTCCTACATTTTAGCTACAGTTCATCACTCAGAAAAATCTGCTATCATCTAAAAGTATGCATTGTCTCCAGAATCATTTATGCCATTAAATGAGAAACCAACAAGTTCCCCGATCTCCACTGGTAATAACAGTATTTCTTTATCCAGACAATTTATCATTTATCTCAAAGAAATCACATGACAACAAACTCTATGTCCCTTTTAGAAACAGAATGTTGTTTTAATTTTTAACGGTTTCTTTTTCTTTCCTGTCCCCACCATTAGAAAATGAACCACACCAAATGAGAGAGAACACAGGGTCAGGGCTGGGGTTATTCTTACATACAGAGCCAACTGTAAAAAGGGTGAGAACTTTCAGATTAAAGGTTACGAGGCCGTAGTCAGTTTCCAAGTGGTACCTGTCAATGGAGCTGACACTGATAAAACAGAAATAAAAACATAATTATCTGTTTTATTTGCTGAATGTGCATTGCGATTTGTACTAAAAAAGCAGGTAGTAAACGTTTACTAAATAAACATCAATCAACAAAGCAACTCATAGTCCAAGCACCTACTGAGGTACAGAAATAACTCGGTGCTACAGGTGGTGGAAACAGCCACAGACTTGGAGCTCGTCCACTGCCATTGTCCACAGAGGAGGAAACAAGGGCAGAACAGACGTAGGACTCTGGAGTCACACAGCAAGGATGGAGCCAGAACCCGAACTTCAGATTCTACAGCTTCACACAGCCACTGTAAACTTAGAAAGTATACTACGTATAGGTATTATCTATATGTAGAAATTAATACTAGTTTACCAGTCAAAAGGAGATAACTATATGCTCAATAGCTTGTGCTAAAAACTTGGTTTTCCCGCTCCTCCTAGGATCTTTGAGGAAGGAAGCTGTGCTGTTAGTGATTAAGAGCACACACTGTGCAGCCAGACTGCTTAGGGGCCACAGGTGGGCTAGTTCTGTGACCCTGTACCAGTTATTTGACCTTTCTGTGCCTCAGGCTACTCCTCTACACAATGGGGATAAGAGCACCTCCCTTACAGATTGTCGTGAGAAATACGGGTTGAGCATCCCTAATCCAAAAATCCAAAACCTGAAACTTTTGGAGCAGCAACCTGATGCCACAAATAGAAAATTTCTCGCCTGACACCTATGCTTTCTGATGGTACAATGTACACAAATTTTATTTCATGCACAAAATTATTAAAAATACTGTATAAAATTGACTTCAGGCTACATGTATAAGGAATATATGAAATAAATGAATTTCAAGATTAGATTTGGGTCCTATCCCCAAGATATTTCATTATATATATACAGACACACACACACACACACACACACACACACACATTCAAAAATCTGAAATGTTTCTGATCTCAAGCATTTCAGATAAGGAGTACTCAACCTGTACATAATTTAATACCTGTAAACAATTAGGCAGGTGCCTGTCACACAGTGATTGCACAACTATCAGCACAACTATTAGCTGATAGTTGTATATCTCTCCATGTATATCTCTTTAGATGTATATCTCTCCATACAGATGCCGTGGGCTAACCAGAGCAGGCATCACTAAGTCCCTGGACGACTTTTTATGCTCAGTAAGCTCCAGCAGATATGGTAGACAGAGAAATGTCAATACTTCTATTTCTTAAAGACCTCAAAACAAAATTCCTGAAACCATGAACTATGAAACTAGATTCAATTTCCTTTGTACTTCTAACTTCTAGAATATTGAGTTTAGTTTTTTCCTGAGTCTGCCTTTCTCTGAAATGGGTGCAGCAAAGCCTGCGATTAGCACGGTTGTAAAGATGAGACAACACACTAAAGCCCTGGACTAGCTACGGCCACCGTGTTTTGCAGATCTGTGCAGAGAACGGAGAACTCACTGTTCAGAGTCATAGTAGTCCATACGCTTCTTCCTCTTGTTGTAAGCTGCAACTCGAAAGGGAACTATTTCCAGGGTGATCAGACCAGGGGCCATTGTCAGCACTTTGGCGCCGTGGGTCGGCTCATACAGATCCTTCCCTGTTTCTGGATGAGGCATGCCAGCGGGGTCTCGCCCGACGATGTAGAAATTGGCGCCTGCAACCATCCGTGCTCTGCAATGCCACTGGACCTAGAATTACAGTTTCCATTTGAGAGAACTGTTTTTTAGGGCCAAGTACTTAAAAGTAGCAAATGGATAATAAATACATACGCTTTGTATATAATCATTATCTGTTGGTAGGAAATCTCAACAAGTTTAAATGTATCATCTTGGGAAACCAGAAACAAAATTAGACCGAAAAAAAACCCAAAACCCCTAAAACAGCATAAACATGTATGGATGTATATATGCATATATTAGTTACTTAGATACGTAAATGTGTATGTGCCTATGTGTATAGTTTTGCACAACTGCTAGACGTCACTTACACAGTTCAAAATCTAAGCTGTGAGGTTAGAAGTGAGGATAGCGGTTGACCCTCGGAGGGAAGCAACTGACAGGAACTTCTGGGCTGATGGGAATGTTCTGTTTCTTGATCTGGCAAAATCTGGGCGCTGGTGATCAAGGTGTGCTCACTGTAAAGTTCACTGACTGTATGGACACTTAGGACTTAAGAACTTTTCTCCATGATACTTTAACAGATTAAAAAAAAGTCTACTGGATGAAAATGACAAGTTATATGAGCACTCACATAAACTGGTACTGATACAATCACGAAACTAAGTGACTACTACCTGGTACTAACTAAGAACAAAAAGGGGTTGGTTGTAAGAAAACAGCCATGCTGCATCCAAAGCTAGCTTTGAAGGCCTATATAAACATTAAGACCCATTGTTTAAAATCAAACATTAGTTAGTCTAACACCTATAGATAGTGAAACTTTAGAACTTAGACTAAACGAGACCATCTCTAGTTCAACCCTCTCAATTAAAATCTGAAGAAAGCAAAGCCCTTAAAGGTTAAGTGACTTGGCCAATAAAGTTTAGGACAAACCCAGGCCTAGAAATTTGGTTTTAGCTCCCTTTTGGAGTAAGGCTCCATTTTTTAGTGATTTACATAACCATCGCTGTTCTATATGAAAATAACACATGAATAACCAAAACATCTTTTATTGTTTTGTTTTCATTTTATCTCCCTTAACAGTTTCTCTTATACCAGGCACTTATATGTTTATCAACATAGTTTAGAAAGTGCAAGAGTAAGAGGACAACTCCACACCTCATACTTGCATTGCTTGCCTGGAGGGGTTTCAACTTTTTACGGTATTTCTGCTGGTATTTACCTCCATATTTGCAAACAGTATGCTCATACTGCTTCGCCTTGACTGTTTACAACACAGGCATTATCTCCACATCATTTAGATTTCCCACTATAAAATACGATGCGTGGCTCCTACTCCACTTTCCTTATTTCCAACCCCATTTACCCAGTAGATACAGTGATGTCAACAAGTTTGGTGAAATAAATATTCATCTGCAAAATAGGGATTATAAGGACATTTATCTCATAGAATTTTTAGGAAAATTAATAGATCAAACATGTAAGGACTTGGAATAGTACCTGGGGCACAGTAAGTACATAATAAATGTTAGCCGTTCTTATCTTTATTATTTTATTCCTCTCCTCATACTGTTTATTTTTCCTAGAGTTAATGGTTGCTTTTTCTCCACTTGCTAGTCTTCCACGTACCTGTGTTTCATACTTTGTTCTATCCTTCTTCATGAGCACACAGTTTAATACAATTCCCATCTTCCCCTGCAGCGCAGCCACATGGCTGAGCACTGGTCAAAGGAATGACAACCAAAGTGACAGGCAGCACGTCCAAATGCTGTCCAATAAAAGTCCCCCTCCCTGACCACCCCGACACTATCCTAGTTCGCTTTCCCCACTTGCCAGTTGAATAGAAAGGACTCCAGTTTTACAACTACTTCTTTTTCTATGCTAGCATTGCTACTGCTTGCACTGAGCTGCAATATTTCTGTATGAAGAAGATGGCAACATATGATGCTAACAGATGTTTGTCCCCTCCATATAGGCTACCTTTTCCTCCACCCACCGTCAGATTTAGCCCTTCATGAAAATTCTGGTCATTCCTTTCTGCCCCTACACAGCAGACACACTCAAAACCTCTGCTAGTTCAGACCCAGAATTTTTATAAAGGGGCAGTCAAAATTTTATCATCAATTAATCACTTTGCAGCTTCACTTAATGGAAAATCTTTTCTGCCTCCTGCAAATTAGAAGCTGCTTACACTGAGCTAAATTAAAAGGGCAGCCAGGTGCGGTGGCTCACACCTGTAGTCCCAGCTACTCGGGAGGCTGAGGCAGGAGGATCGCTTGAGCCCACGAGTTCCAGGCTGCAGTGAGCTATGCTCTCCCCACAGCAATCCAGTCTGGCCCAGGCCCCATCTCTAAAGAAAAACATTTTTTAAATTAAAAAAATTAAAAAGACAGTCTAAGTTCTCTGAACTTAAGTGAACTTAATTTGTTCATTAAATATTCATGTCTATCATTCAAGTACCAAAAGGTTGATAAAGTCGGAATATATGGCTTAATTTTAATATGTAAGGAAGCTCAGATTATTTAATCCAATTCCTTTTGCCTTTTGAAAACGAAAAAGGAAACTAAAGCCCATAAAAATTAAGCACTACTATGAGTCACAGAGCATACTGGTAAATGGCCAGTTCTAATTTCAAGTCTTGTAAAATTACCAGAAAATTGCCTCTCTGACCACTTCTAGAGGGCATATGTGTAAATTAAATGTAAACAGACCAAACACAGAGTCAACATTCTCCTGTAGGTGACCGGAATAATTTCAATTTACATTTTAATGAATGTTTTTCATGTGAGAAGACTTTTTAAATTTAACAGCTATGAGTAAATAAAATACATGTACCTCTTCCAAGAATGCCTGTTGTGAGTCAACTTATAACCTACTGAAAAGTTAATCTGCTTTAAACAGGAGAATGTAAATCAGCCTTCAGTGATGGTGCATCTGGTTCAGAACACAGCCTTCAGAGTCAGGACGTCCTAGATTTGAATCCTAGCTTTGCCCCTTTTACTTACTGTCTTTAAGCAAGTTCCTTATACAACAAATATCTTCTGAAAGCCTACTCTGCCTTGAAGCTACAACCTAATTAAGTCCTCTTCTTTATATATGGGCATCGAGAGATCTCAGACGCCCCTGTGACTGTGAAGTAGGATTCCAGGACTCCATGGCCCAGCCAGTATGGAGAAGCACTTTCACTTCCTGACTCCATCATGCTGCAGTCCTTCACAAAAGAACAGATGAAGAATGTCCCCTGGATGTTTTTTTTTTTATTTTTTTAGACAGAGTCTCACTTTATTGCCCGGGCTAGAGTGCTGTGGCGTCAGCCTTGCTCACAGCAACCTCAAACTCCTGGGCTTAAGCGATCCTCCTGCCTCAGCCTCCCGAGTAGCTGGGACTACAGGCATGCGCCACCCTGCCCGGCTAATTTTTTCTATATATATTTTTAGTTGGCCAGATCATTTGTTTCTATTTTTAGTAGAGACGGGGTCTCACTCTTGCTCAGGCTGGTCTCGAACTCCTGACCTTGAGCGATCCACCCGCCTCGGCCTCCCAGAGTGCTAGGATTATAAGGGTGAGCCACCGCGCCCGGCCGATGTTCTTTTTTTAAAGGCACCATGCTTTTCTTCACACCAAAATCCCTTTAGCCTTTCCAAAATTCAGCAGAAGCAAACATGAGACCAAATCTGTCCCTTGGGGAGAATGACCTAGGACTTAGTTAAATAAAGGACGAGATCAGTGGTGTCGGAGCTATACCTGTAACACAGCCGGTCTCAGAAGAGGAGCTTGTGACACACCTTCCCAACCTCACCCAGCCCTGTCTGCAGGCAACGTTCCCTCTTTCACAACGGGGACCAAGACCCACAGTAAGAGCAAGAGAAACTTCTCCCCGCCTCCCCTTTAGGGGGTGCCTCTAGGGAACATCCCTGACGGAGCAGGGGGCTGGATGTTTGGAATCGACCCGCGCATCAGCAGAAAATCAGCAGGTCTGCTGGGGACACCAGCTGCATTACCGAGAGTGGCTCTAACACTGCCGAAGTGAAAACCGGAATCTAGAGAGCGTCTACCTCGGTTGGCCCAGCGTACATCATGGGGGACGGGAAGATGGCCACCACCGTCGTCTCGGGGTTCAGGATGCCTTCCTCCAGCACCGCAGCGTGCTGCTTCATGCGCCACATCAAGGGGACGTCGTCATCCTTGGTCCAGCCGCCCAGAGGGTGGAGGAGGAGGACGGGGCGCCGGTAGCCCCTCTCCAGCAGCTGCTTGTGGGTGTCCTGCATGAGCAGGGCGTGCCCGTTGTGCACGGGGTTGCGCAGCTGGAATGCAAAGACGGCGTCTGCAGAGAGAACAACACACGTCTGAGCGGTCACCTTGCAAAGGGTAAGTGAGCGTTCTTGAAGCACGGTACCAAGGATTAAACAAACACGTGCATGCTCGGGGCAGTGTGCCCTATACTTGTGTACATACAGCATGGAGTTAATCTCACATGCCTGGGGGCATGTCGTGGATTCTGCATTCATGGGAAACGAGAACAATCATTAGATTTTCTGGTCCTAACATCCCATTCAACTGCTCATAAAAAATAAAAATTCTTGGTCTGTGCCTCAGTTACCCACCAGATCGATCCCTCTGTAGGACCTGAGATACTGCTTTATTACAGAGAGGCAAAAAGGCAGAAGTATTTAGAGTTCCAAACACTAACTTACTATCCAAATGTACTCATTTATACTGATCACTTTGCTTGACTAGAACCTGATCGTTTTGTGATCCAAGCCTGGATTTTGGATCACAGTTTAGCAACAATAATACCCCTGACAAGGGCCATTGCTGTTACTCAAACGATGGAAACTACTAGACTAATTAAGCGGGTTGACTCTCTATCTCCTGCTCACAGCCCTGGGTTCACTCCTACGTGGTGCTTCCTACCAGGTGACCTTTCCTAGAAGGCAGGGTTCTTTGCGGTGGAATTTCCCAGAACAGAGCGACAATCCAGTTAGTGGAGCTCTGTATTCATTCCCGCACGACACCCGGCACGTCACCCTGCCATGCTGGTCCGAGCTTGACTCAGACAGAGGAACAGTCTCTGTCCTCTAATAACTTTTAAGCCAAATAGTACATCTTCTCCTATCTATTCTCCATTCTGACCCTCTTCCATCACCCAGACGAAAGGCAGAGGAGGCGGCCTGTGGCACGCTGCTTCACCGGGAACTTCTGTTCTGCCACGTCCCGGGACAGCCAAGGCTTACAGCCTTTCCACTATCCTTGGAAGTTCTCAAGTCACCTGTTATACATGAACAGGGCTGGTTTCCACACAGGAGATAGCTGATATGACACAGGTACAAAGAACAAGAAAGTCTTTTTTTTATTTTTCTCATTTCAGCATATTATGGGGGTACAAATATTTAGGTTACGTGTATTGCCTTTGCCCCACCCGAGTCAGAGCTTCAAGCGTGTCCATTCCCCACATGGTACACACTGCACCCACTAGGTGTGTTTATTATACCCATCCCCTCCTCCCAGCCACCTGCCCGACACCCAGTGAATGTTACTACTATATGTGCACTTAAGTGTTGATCAGTTAGTACTAATTTGATGGTGAGTACATGTGGTGCTTGTTTCTCCATTCTTGGGATACTTCACTTAGTAGAATGGGCTCCAGCTCCATCCAGGATAATACAATAGGTGCAATATCACCACTGTTTTTTGTGGCTGAGTAGAACTCCATGGTATATGGAGTTTACCACATTTTATTAATCCACTCATGTATTGATGGGCACTTGGGTTGTTGTCACATCTTTGCAATTGTGAATTGTGCTGCTATAAACATTCAAGTGCAGATGCCTTTTTTATAGAATGTCTTTTGTTCTTTTGGGTAGATGCCCAGTAATAGGATTGCTGGATCAAATGATAGTTCTGCTTGTATCATCTCTTTGCGGTATCTCCATATTGCTTTCCACAGAGGTTGCACTAGTTTGCAGTCCCACCAGCAGTGTATATGAGTGCTCCTAGCTCTCTACATCCACGCCAACATTTATTGTTTGGGGACTTTTTGATAAAGGCCGTTCTCACTGTGAGCATATAAAATTATCCTGCTTTGAGATGGAAGGAAGGGAACAGACCTGAACATTTTTCTATCCTTCTGAATTCACTTCAAATTCAGTTTTGCATATGGACATAAAAGATTCCAAAACCTTTCTTCTGACCATTAAGTAGAACTCTAGAGCTCCCCTCTCCCCAAGATCAAGAAGCAGTTTTACTTCCTGACCATGTCATACTAGTCTTTCAAAAAAAGAACACATGAAGAATGTCTCCTGAACACAGGAGTATTAATATTCCTTCATAGGAGTATTAATACTACTTAATTTGGGGATTACTGCCTGAACTTAATCTGCCGTTCTGATTCTGGCCTGAATCTCATGACTGGGTTTAGCTCTCTCCTCTCTCATCCCTTCACCGTTCACCGCCCGTCCTTTATAAACAGCGTGACCCACAGTGTCACCGAGGCTAAGCACTAAGGACTCCTGCTCCGCGCTGATGTGAGTCACTGCTCTGCGAGCGGGAGATGTCTGGCCCAGCCCAAGCCGGCAGCACCCGGGCCAAGGAGACTGACTGGTTCTTGGGGCCAACAGGGACAGGGCGGAGAAGACAGCCTGAGACTGGGAGGCTGCTCACACACAAGGAGGGGACACAAATGTGTCCACATATTGAGGGTGACGGGAGCCAGGGAACTCACTGGAGGAGAAGGCAGGAATAAAATAGTGAAAGGAGAAAGGCTAGACTAGACCAGAATGGAAAATATCAGTATGACCTCATGGTTTTCAGCTATACAGACAGATAAAAGAATAGATACAAATGTGTGTGAGCGCATGTATACATGTGTGTGGATGCACATTGTACGCACATGTCTTCTTCGTTTTGCCCACTGAAAGCTCCTACAAGCAGTGACTACCCAGGGGCACTAAGCAAAACTAAAGCCCAAACTTTGCATTCTAAATGCCATTCCCCATTTAAATGGACCAGGGCTCCTTGGCAAACGGCTGCTCTTAGGGCTGGGGCAAGGAAAATAAAACCTGACTTGGAACACCTTTTTGTGCCACTAAGCAGCAAAGGGCACAAAGAATGACGAGGACACACCAAAAGGACACAACAGCCAAACCCAGGACAAGGTAAACATCAAAGTATAATGAGTAGTGATGGCACTGGACTGTAACCGACTAGGACAGGCATCTGTGAGCCCATAAAGAATAAAATAAACGAAAACGAACGGGGAGTAGCAGAAACTCTACCGTCTGACAGAGGGTCAACTAATAAATGGAGAAGGAACAATGGGATTAGAAAGTCACCATCCGGCAGTACTGCAGCACGCTAAAGCCAGCAGTTTGAGGACAAGGACATATTTCAGAGTCTCAAAGTCTCTCCCCCCAAATACTTATTAGTTAATAATTAAAAAATAATTTGTCAAGTTTACAGTAGAAAAACCTGGCAAACGTAAATTAAACAAGTGCTAAAAGTTCATTTTAAAAATGAAATTAATTCTACCTATAATAGGACAAACCAAAACTGTGAGCCACCTACTGTGACGCACTGAGAGCACAGCCTTGCTCCTGTCGTGTTCCTGACAAAAGCCGGTAACTGGAATCCAATCGAAGGCAACAGCAGGTAAACCCAAACCGAAAACCACCACAGTGAATGACATGTACTCCACAACAACGTCAAGGTCGTAAAAGACTAAGTGACTGTTCCAGATTGAAGCAGACTAAAGACACATGACCTAGATCCTGAACCGATAAGGACAGGTCATAGAGAGAGACTGTCGTCATTTGTTGGTTTTGTCATAAGGGACACTGTTAGGACAGTGGCATGATTTAAATGGAATATATGGGTTAGATCAATGTTATTTTCCTGAGTTTGATGAACATAGTGTGGTTAGGCAGAAGACTGTCCTTGTTTTTAGGAAATACACATGGAAATATTAAGGGGTAATGAGGCTTCACGTCTGCAACTTCCTCTCAAAGACAGTGAGCATGAGAAAGCAAAGAAAGCACAACGCTACTGTTTGTGGCGTCCGGGTGAAGAATATACAAGAGCTTGTGGTGCTATTATAATTTGTCTGTAAATGTAAAATTATTTTACAATGAAGAGTTAAAAAAGTAAAAAACTAAGACAGGAGACATAACCAATTACAATGTATGGATCTTACTTAGATCCTGATTCAAACAAATGGACATACTTGAAGATCTGACTCGGGGTGTTGGGGGGGGAGGGGACGGGTGTTTACCTACATGATGAGTGCGATGTGCACTGTTGGGGGAATGGACACCCTTGAGGCTCAGTCTCGGGGGGTTGGGAGGGGCATGGGCAATATACTTAACCAGAACGGTTGTACCCCCATAATAAGCTATAATAAATAAATTAAAAAAAAAAAAAAAAACACCCTGTAAAAAGGAACTATTAAATTACTAGAAATCTGAACACTGACTGGATTTCTGAAAATATGAAGAAACTTCCATTATTATTTAGGTGCAATAGTGGTATTGTAGTTGGGCTTTTTCAAGTCCTTACCTTTAATACTGGAGGGGAGGGAGAAGGGGGGGGAGGGGTACAGGTGAGACAGATCAGTCAAGAGTTACTGTTGAAGCTGGTTAGAGGTACACAGGGACTCATCATATTATTATTATTTATTTTTTTTTTTTTTTGAGACAGAGTCTCATTCTGTTGCCCGGGCTAGAGTGAGTGCCATGGCATCAGCCTCGCTCACAGCAACCTCAAACTCCTGGGCTCAAGCGATTCTCCTTCCTCAGCCTCCCGAGTAGCTGGGACTACAGGCATGCGCCACCATGCCCGGCTAATTTTTATATATATATATATGTTTAGGTGGCCAGATAATTTGTTTCTATTTTTTAGTAGAGACGGAGTCTCGCTCTTGCTCAGGCTGGTCTCAAACTCCTGACCTTGAGCGATCCACCCGCCTCAGCCTCCCAGAGTGCTAGGATTACAGGCGTGAGCCACCGCGCCCGGCCATCATATTATCTTAATTGTAAATATAAGTAATATATGTTTGAAATTTTCCATAACAAGTTTTAAAAGAGAAGATACATATGGGGTATTAGAAGAAGCAGTGCTTTGGAATACGGTATTTATGGGTTCGAATCATAGGTCTACCAGTTGTGGCCATGGCCTTTTAGGACTGAATTTCACTTTCTATACTTTTGAAATGGGATGATAGTAAAGTTACTGTCATGAAGATAAAACAACACACAGTGTCTAGCATGGTGAGAAGCACACTGCAGTTAATAAATCTACGCACCTCTGAATGGCACCCTCGGGCAATTACATCTCAGGTGCATGACAACTACGTTTCTGGACTTCAGTCAGGCCAAATATGATTTTGTAAAATCACCATTTAGTAAGAGTATTTATATGACAGGATGTTCAAAAGAAAGCAAAAAACACACCTGTCTCAAATGCACATATTTCAAAGACAGTAGTAATTTACCTAGGCTTTCTTTACAGAAAGAATTAACTTGGCTCCACAATGGACATTTTGATAAAGTTAAGATGAATGATTTACTAAAACTTCATAGTAGCAACATATAAAGGATTTTACTGCCAAAATTTCTTTCAGATAGAATTGTTTCTTTTTAACGGTTCCACTCAGAAATCCAGTGGCCATTCGATCTGTCTGCCCATTTATTTTCCAGTAGAACCAGGTCTTTCCTAAACTTGTCATCTTCTCAATCCCTTGTAACTATTTACCCATGAATTACACATGGCTTTAACTTTAACTTTCTGTTGTTCTGGGCTATATTTTCATCCCTAACATCTGGTTTTTCTACTAGAGAACTTATGTGAATGAAAAAATGTCACGAGAGTACCCGATCCATTGGAAGCTCATTCTCAGGATATTGTCACAGCTGGCAAAACCCAGCATGCATCACTATTAAATTTTCCTCCATCAAGGATGGAAAAAGAACCACGCATCCGGGCCCACTGATATTTAGAGCAACTTTCATTGACATCTCACATTCTTATCCCCATTTGCGGAAGGACAGTGATTGTCACACCATAATTAATAAAAAACATTTGCCTTTTCACTTACAATTCCTGTGGTTTAGTTTAAGACTGCTTTACCTAAGACTGTGATTTCTACTGTGTTTGAAAATGAGAGATGATCTAAAAGATGACTGAAAGTTAATTTTAACATTTATAATTTCCACTTCTTCCTGGCCCTCTAACCCCCTGTTCCTGGGAAGGGCCCAGGAGATGTATAACCCTGACTTCTGGAAAGTACACTGTGAAGCTGCCGACACCACACACGAAAGATAACTTGTTCTTTAACGAGCCAGAGCGAGTATTTTAGGCTGTGCAGGCCACGGGATCTGTGTTGCAACTACTCAACCCGACCATTATGGTGCAAAAACCAGTAAGTGTGGCTGTTTTCCAATAAAACTTTGCCTACAAAAACTGTCAGTGGGCCAGATCTGGCCTTCGGGCTGTAGTGTGGTGACCTCTACAAGACCAAATGTGACAGGAGAAGTAAAGAGAGCATCCCGACCAGGCAGACTGGGGTGAGGAGGCGTGGAGGCAGGAAAGCAGAGGTGCGTCTGACGAACACAGAGTCGTCCATTTGTCAAGGAAGGAGGGTCCGTGCAGTCAGATTCAGAACCTGGCGAAAGGTTATGATGTAGAATGTTGAATGTCCCGTTAGGAAGGACACTGGAACCAAACAGGGGTCGTGAGTGCGAAGAGCCAAGCACACTCTGCTCCTGCCCAGCCGACAGCCCAAGCGCAACTGCAGTTCAGCGGATGAATCGATGAGGTGACGAGCACGCAGGTTCTCCTAGATCCCAGTCACCTTCCTGAGCCCCCAGTCAGGGCCCACAGCCCCCAACGCTG
Source organism: Varecia variegata (assembly GCA_028533085.1). Taxonomy (NCBI): domain Eukaryota; kingdom Metazoa; phylum Chordata; class Mammalia; order Primates; family Lemuridae; genus Varecia; species Varecia variegata. The sequence goes on from CM052456.1 coordinate 1,420,445, forward strand.
AACTCACAACTGCAACGTCGTCCTCCCAGCCCCTCGGTACGACTGTCGCCCACACAGCAGGAGCGATGACCCCACTCTTGCAGTCCCGCCCAGCGCTGAGCATCTGCCACTGTCTGCCCCGAAGCTGAGAACGGTCATTTCTGATTTCCGCTGAAGCGATACAGCAGCTACCTAAGAGAGGGCTGACAGTAGCTCTAGAGTCACCAGGAAGAGGGGGTGTGTGTCTAACGTTTGTTTTTGTGGGAGTTTTTTTTTTTTTTTTTAAAGGAGCTGAAAGTACAAAGGCGTTTGATCTCTCCCTCCCTCAGGGTTGTCCTAAGTTTCCAGCATTTCTTTTACTTAAACAGCTAAGGGGGGCGGGGAGTGAGACAGAGACAGGCCACCTGAGTAAATGCGAACACACTGATTGGAGTTTTTCACAAACTGGTAAGCTCATACTGCAAAGTGTGGCAGCAATGAACTGTTGTTTTTTGTTCTCAAGACTAAAAATGCTTGCAGATTAAAGCGAGAACTAATGTCACACGTAAAGCTTTGTGCCAGCTGGACTCTGCGCTGCGTATCCACCGTCCCCTCCCCATTCTCCGCAGTCCTGGGGGGGTGGGGGCGGGACTGTGGATCCCTCTAGAAGGGGCTGCTGTGCTCCCGCCTCCAGGGTGGGAGGCCCTGGCGGCAACCGGAGGATGGAGGGAGGAAGGTTTGGGGGAAGATGGAGGGAGGAAGGTTTGGAGGGAGGAAGGTTTGGGGGGAGGATGGAGGGAGGAAGGTTTGGGGGGGCCCTTGCCCCACTAGCGCCTGCCTCTGTGCTGTGTTTCTGGCTGTGCCAGCAGCCCTGCAGCCAGCGCCTGCTCAGCAGCCCTGCAGCCAGCGCCTGCTCAGCAGCCCTCCCCCAGCTGCAGCTGCCATCGCCCCATCAGGACTGGTGCCACTACCCAATGACTGGTGAGACTACCCAATGCTGCCAGGCCCTGGACACCTCAGCATTCCTTGCGGGCTCCCTTGACCTGACGGCCCTTCTTTACTCACTTTAAGCCAAGCTCAGAGCCTCACCTGCCTCCTGCCAGGACCTGCCATGGGCCCCCCCGCCCCATCTCAGGCCACAGCATCCCCAGCCCACTGCCACTGACTGTCAAGGAAGCGCTTTGACCCCACGGACAAACCCTCTGCTTCTGCCTCAGCTTGCTCATGTACCACCCCAACTCTGCCTTAAGTATCCTCCCAATGTCGCCATTCATTCATTTAAAATATAGTTTATAATTCAACATCTCCACAAAGCTTTCTCGAATCGGATTTATTCAACCCTGTACCAGCACCTACTAGTTTGAAAGCAATGTGTCAACGTTTCCCCTTTGTAAGCAGCAGGACCCCAGTATTCTGCGTAGAATAGACACCAACAGGCTCTTACTCGGCTTCAGTGAAATTCATTCCTCCTCTCCAGGATCTGGGTCGATCATCAGTGATGCAGAGAACCTGCCACCTGGAACCGTGTCACTTTGCAATCACTGATGTGGACGTCAAAGACCTGTCGATCCTTCCAAGATACGGAACGGTCGAGGAACAGACAATTGACTATATTAATGTTGGGCACAGGACAATGGCACACATGGGGTAATCAAAGCACTTCTAAGTTGAGAGGAGGAGGAGGAAGAGGTAGAAAAGAAATCCTAAGTAAAAGAAAACAACCCACAAATATTCCCTGCTGTCTCTCCCTTGAACACATCCCTGGACGTGTTACTGGCTTCCTAAAAGAGTGACGGAGAACTACAAAGCAATCTCCTCGGTCTGTCGCTTATTTGCCTCAGTATAAAATGGCAAAGTAAATAAAACAATACTCCACGGAATTGTTGTTTGATGGAAGGCTAATAACTGGCTCTCCGCTACTTTAAACAAAGTTGCGATCACTCGTCATGCAACAAATGCTCTCAATGACTTAAACCGTTTGGCTTGCAGAGAAGAGTGCAAAACAGATGTAATATTCAAGTCCCCGATTATAAATGATAATTCCTTGATAAGACCCCCCTTCGACAGTGCCAACAATGTATTTACTAACATCAATTCCAGATATGAATTCAAATTTTGGCAAAAAATTAAATAACATGGTGTCGGCGAGTCCTGCCTTAAATATGTTTCTGTTCAGCAGAAAAAAAAATGGACATCGACATGTTATAAACTATCAGATGCTTCTGGCTGCAAATAACAGAAGACCAGACTAGAAGTGTCTTGAATAATTTGCATATATATTATCTCTCCGAATAACAAATCTAGAGACAAATGACTCCAGGGTTGGGTCAGAAACTCAAAGCAGCGTAAGGACTCAATTAGTACATCCGGATTCTCGTGGATTTAAATGGCGGCAGGAACTCCAAACACTAACCTCACACGACAGCATCCAAAGCAGGAAGAAAGATGATTTTTTTGGTCATAAGCCAGTTTCTTATCAGGAAGGAAAATCTTGTTCGGAAACCCCTCTCCTCGTGGCTCACTGGCCAGAAATGACTTACACGCTGACCCTTAAGTCACACACTGGCAAAAAGGAATGGGCCGCCATTATTATATCCATTCCTGTATGATTGGGCCCAAAAACATGCTGGAAAGAAGAGAATGAGGTGTTGTATGGACAAGCACCAAGTGCAGCACTCAGAAAAGTTCCTGCATAGGTAATTTAAGCCAAATATTTGCCTCAAATTCAGAGAGGAGAGTGAGTTGCAAAAAGGGGGAAGGGCCAATACCCTCAAATATCCCAAAGGGGCCGAGAAGGCAACGAGGCTGAATGAGGCGGCCGGGGGAGCCGTGGGCACTGAAGAAGGTGTAGCCCATCCGAGACCTCCAGTTCCTAACCTGGTTTAACGTGATATCACTTCGAATTTCAGCAAACTACAGCAGGGCTTAGGAATAAACAGGTATTCTTTCCGGAACCTTCACACAAATACAGACAGCCTAGCTTTGGGCCACACAACAGAAGTTATGACACCTTAACCTCCTACTGTGCGTCAGATACTGTTTAAAGAGCCTCGCGCCTCTTATTGCATGTCTCTTTTTAAAATAAAATCCTATGCATCAGGTACCATCAATGTCCTCATCAAATGTCCATGACCCCTAGAGAGAAAAGCTCCCCACAAGCACAGAACTGCCAGGCGGTGAGGCAGGAGACAGTGTGCACCAGCACTGTGAATGACCACCAGGTGACAGAGTTCACGGACACTAAACACACGGAAGAAACGGCTGCTCCTTCCCAGACGTCCGGTCGTCACCCGGCAACGGGGGCTTCTGGTCCACGAATACGGCTCGGTGGCCACGTATTGCCCAGAAAGACAACCACGACCACCTGGTTTCTACACAGAAACTATGACAGAGAGCAGCACCAGGACTCAGGGCTTAAGTGTCTCTGCCATGGACAGAAATGAACTGGGAGCATGACTGCAGGACACTGCAATTCTTCAGATCTTAAAAAAGACTTTCAAAACCTACGGTCAGTGCCATTCCCTGACACGGCAGCTGGAGTTGCAGTGCGGGGACAGAGTACGGGTGCAGCAGTGACACACGTCACCCCACCTCTGTGTAGAAGACCTGACAGCGGGAGCCCCACACGGTCCCGTCCTGCAGCACCTCCTCGTACGTGACACGGCGTCATGGAGAACAGCATCTGCAGCCTCTCTGTTCACACCGCTCCGTTTCACCCTAACCCTGACATGATCTGAAATCATTCACTTCCTCTTAAGCAACTTTCTCTGTCATTGTTTGATGTTTTTCTCTTCTACACCGTAAGCTTCCGTTATATTTATTTATGGAGCCTCAGCACTTGGCACTTCTAGAACTTTCTCTCCAAGCAGTCCCGTATGGATAATCAGGTCCATGTCTTACCAGCATTCATATCTTTGAACTTCTGCTTTAGCTCAGTAGGAGTGAGACGGTACTGATCAAGACCATCATTCCAATAAATTCGGTCCAGGACTTGAAGATCTCCTCCAATCAGCCAATCCCCTTGTTCCATAACCATCTAGTTGGAAGAAAAAGAAAAAAAAAACTTTTTAAATAGAAACCAAGATCAAAATAAGTTAAAACATTTCTCTCATCCAAACTAACTGCCATTGTTGTAAAGTACTCTTACCTTAAAGTCAATGGTTAATCCATTTGATTTATCAACTAACTTGGGATTAGAGATGCTACAGAATTGGAATAGACTTTGTAATTTCTCAAAACACTTGTGCAACAACTGTTATTTTTCCACGTGCAAGGCAAACAAAATCAATGTGAATAACCATGATGACTTCTTAAGTGACAAAAACATCCCTTTCATCGTTGTTGCGTGTTGATTAACAGAGTAATTTGTAACCCTGGGTCACCCCACCCTGCGTTCTCAATCCTAATGTTTCAAAGAACTAACGATCTTTGAGTCAGACACAAATTCATGCCTTGCAATCACCACGTCACCTCAGATTTCTTACACCTTCACGCATCTTCTTTCCCTGCATCTGCAAGGAGGGGACATGACCCTCTGAGCCCGTCCATCTTCACCGAGTGGCTCAAGCCTCCCTTTTCCCCGCGCTGCTCTGTCTTACGTGCCAAGAATGCACCCAGTCTCTTTTAAAGCTCAGTCTGCTTTACTTTAACACACCTAACAACTGACAGAAATTTGACTCTGATAACATTCCACATACAATACATAAAATAAATGAGGTGCTTTGGGGAGACTAATTATAATTCACTGCTTTTACACCAGAAACACAATGTTAAATAGAGCAGGCACTTAAAATGTATCTGTTTGACCAAAATGACATCTGCTCGTCACACCAAGATCCAGTCTCAATTCTGCACAACACTAACAATCCCAGCGGGACCGTCCATGCACAGGTAATGCCCACGGCACAAACGTTACTGCAAGTCAACATAAAACGCAGCAAGCCTTATTCAGGACCTTGATGTAGGGGTGGCTCTTGCACGTGGTTCCCCACTGCCTGGCACAGCGCTCCTCCTTCCTGTGCTCGTAAAACTCCGGATTGCGAAGAATAGCCACACGCCGGCCCTCGTACACCAGGGCGAACGCCGTGCAGCCGTCCAGCCGCTCCTTCTCTTCTCGAGTCGCTGGCAGGACTATGGGCACTGACAGGTTAATGACACCTCCTGCAGGGCACAAAGGGACACAAAGCACAGGGCTGGGGTTACTCAACAGGCCTCAGTTACAGCCACCTTATCGCTGGAAGGGACGCTTTTCAAATAATAAACGGTTTATGGGCCCAGTAACAGTGTTCAGTGGGTACTTGGCACAGAAAATCGAGAGAGAGGCCGGGCACGGTGGCTCACGCCTGTCATCCTAGCACTCTGGGAGGCCGAGGCGGGAGGATCGCTCGAGGTCAGGAGTTCGAGACCAGCCTGAGCAAGAGCGAGACCCCCGTCTCTACTAAAAATAGAAAAAGATGATCTGGCCAACTAAAAATATATATAGAAAAAATTAGCCGGGCATGGTGGCGCATGCCTGTAGTCCCAGCTACTCGGGAGGCTGAGGCAGGAGGATCGCTTGAGCCCAGGAGTTTGAGGTTGCTGTGAGCCAGGCTGATGCCACAGCACTCACTCTAGCCCGGGCAACAGAGCGAGACTCTGTCTCAAAAAAAAAAAAAAAAAAAGAAAAAGAAAATCAAGGGAGAGAACAAACTACAAGGTCAGGGAGAATAAGCAACAACCTCAGAAATTTAAAAAAAAAACTAGCAAAGATGAAGACAACTACCAGTGTGTACGGTAATATTTCTCACAATTCATCAAACTGTCTTTGGGTAGAAATTTTTGGTATAAAACTATAAAAAGAAAAGAAACTTTTTAATAAGGAAAAATCAACCAATTAAGCTAAATATCACCCAAAAATATACCATGCACTTGCAATATATGAGTGAGACAAAGAAATATGTTTCAGGACCTTTTCAGGAAAAACGTAAAGCCTTGTGGATAACAGGATGATATAAATAACTACGTTCTAAGTGGCAGGTTGATTAAGTGTACTTGGTACACCTGGATAACCTTGAGATAGGAAGACAAAAAAGAAATCCATAAAGTTTTCTTGTTTATTTGCTTTTTTAACACAGCCAGAATCAAACTGGTACACGCTGTTACCGGGCAAGACACAAACGCAGTAATCAGTGGCTCCACTCAAACCAAAATGTGCTGTCACACATCACTGTGGCCGTCAGTGATCCCCAAGGCACAGTCCCAATTCCCAGCCTTTCAAGTTGTGAGTTTTTTTTTCCTACCCATCATGTATAGGTTAGAAAAATAAAATTCATATTTGAATTTATTTCCATACCAAAGAAACCATATGTTTTTGGGAATCATGACGTGCCTTCTTTAGACAAAAGATGGCAACAAGATCAATGATGACTGCTTGGCTGAGTTAAAAATTACCACCACTAGGTACAGTTTAAAACGGAAAACGAATAGGTGCTTCTGCACCAAGCCTAAGACTGAAGCATTATGAAGGAGGCCGTCCACAAAGACTTTCCCTTAGTTCCAAGGAAGAAAATCAAGATGCAATGTTTATCCTTATGTTCTTGTGATAAAGTTTCTTGAGAAGAATAATCAGGAATTACGTTTTCCAATATCTTTTTCAGTCCCCAGTTAACACACTAACTGCCACACTAGAAAGAAAAAGTTCTCCTTGGGGCCACAGTGTTTTCTTACGAAAAAAGAATAAAAACTTTGAAAACAAAATGATCCTTTCTAATTTAATGAAAAATTTGTTGTTTTTTATTGTTTTCTGTGTGTGAGCTATATGCAATTAAATTGTCAGTATTAACTGCAGTGATAAGAACATCTACAAGATTTTCATGAACCAACTGCAGGATTTGCCCTGGGGGCCGCTCGCCACCCATGACATAACACGTGTGCTCCAGCGCGGCAGTGTGAGTTGCCCACACGCCGCGCGGCTCCCAAGGTAAAGAGACGTGTGAATTGCATATGCTTCACCAGGCCCTGGGCTCAAAACTGGCGTGAGTTAAATACAACTCACATGGCAGTTCATATGTTAAAAGGAGCCGTTATACAAAAGAAATCAGTAGCAATTTCGTGGGATTCTGTGACATCTTAAAACATTTTCTTTAATGTAGTAAATTAATCTTACCAACAGTATATAATACAAAGTCAAAGGTAGCTGGATTGTAATGATAACATACTAACATACAGGATATCGATTTCTTTGGCAATTTTTTTTAATATTTTAAAAGAATAGGGCGACTTCTCGGGCCCCTCTCTCAGGGCTCATGAACCTCTCCCAGGGCCCCTCTCTTGGGACCCGTTAAAAAAAAAAATAAAACAGAATAAGAAGAACCATGCTTTCTGCCACCTCTTTCAGGATTCCTTAACTGGGACTCCATGATTCCCAGCAGAAGGCTGAAGCACGGACTTCCGCGTAGCAAAACACAGTGTGTGTGTGGACTGCATAGAGAAAAACACTCCACAGTGTCCGGGCGGACGTGGCACGAGAAACCTGTCTGCGCTTTTACAGCCATTCCCAGTCCTCATCTCCAGGTTCTCCCTCTCCCTCTACGATAACTCACAATCAGGAAAGGGAAAACTGGAAACAAAATCTCATGGTTCCCTTCAATAAAGTGTTCAGCACTGATATCATATAATGCTCCCATGCTACCATCACTGTGTATGAACAGGGACAAACCCCTGCAACCGTGTCGTGTCTCTCCCACACGCAAGACAACTGTGAATGCGAAACGTCTCACCGTCCAGCAGACAGTCGAAGTGAAGGCACTGCAGGTACTCGCGCTCCCGCATGAAGCCGTTGAGCGGCGTCGCCCAGCCTTCCGCCAGCACCTGCACCCACTGCATGCCCACCTGGCCAGAAAGCAAGGCAAGATGCCCAGGTCACGTGTTTATCAGCAAAAGCAGTAATGGCCTTTAGGAGTTTGATTTTGAAAGCAATAGAAACAAACACTTTAAGGACGATTATAGATCATAGAAATCTAACAAAGAATAGGGTCCTAGCCCAGGTGCGGTGGCTCACGCCTGTAATCCTAGCACTCTGGGAGGCCGAGGCGGGCGGATCGCTCGAGGTCAGGAGTTCCAGACCAGCCTGAGCAAGAGTGAGACCCCCGACTCTACTAAAAAAATAGAAAGAAATGATCTGGACAGCTAAAAATATATATAGAAAAAATTAGCCGGGCATGGTGGCGCGTGCCTGTAGTCCCAGCTACTCGGGAGGCTGAGGCAGGAGGATCGCTTGAGCCCAGGAGTTTGAGGTTGCTGTGAGCTAGGCTGACGCCACGGCACTCACTCTAGCCCGGGCAACAAAGCGAGACTCTGTCTCAAAAAAAAAAAAAAAAAAAAAAAAAAAAAAAAAAAAAAGAATGGATGGGAAACCTAACTTCTACTCCAAATGCTGATTCCTTACTCTTCCTGTTTTTAAAGTATAAATAAATCATACAGCTTAAAATTCCCTAAGATTTGAAAAAGATAAAGTATACTTTCCATTCTCACCGTGTCTGGTTTAACCAAGCAGTTTTTTATTGGGAAAGACTATATAATGACATCATTAAAGCTAAAATATACAATAGAATTACTTTTTTTTTTTTTTTTTGAGACAGAGTCTCGCTCTGTTGCCCGGGCTAGAGTGAGTGCCGTGGCGTCAGCCTAGCTCACAGCAACCTCAAACTCCTGGGCTTAAGCGATCCTCCTGCCTCAGCCTCCCGAGTAGCTGGGACTACAGGCACGCGCCACCATGCCCGGCTAATTTTTTCTATATATATTTTAGTTGGCCAGATAATTTCTTTCTATTTTTTTAGTAGAGACGGGGTCTCGCTCTTGCTCAGGCTGGTCTCGAACTCCTGACAAAATATACAACAGAATTACTCTTAACAGTCTAAGAAAGGGTGAGTCAAAAGTGTTTGGCAAGAGATTAGGAAACATGCTTAAAAGGGAAAAATGTTCTCTTTTTAATTATTAATAGTATGGATTAGTATTTAACCTTTTAGAATTCCTTCCTTCTGATAAACCTAAAAATCTCACACAATCTTTATTCTCTGATATTTCAAAATCAATAAATACCATGACTAAAAGTAAATATTAATGAAAGTAAATATTAATAAAAGCCATGGTACTTTGAGAACATAGTTTCACAAATTAAACACAGTCCCCATTCCTGGAAACTGTGATACACACTACAACACTCTCACCCCTACTGCTACTACCCCTGGCCTCAAACACTGCCGCAAACCACAAGTTTAAGGATGTCTCACTCGGTGTGAAAAGTAACAAAGCACTTACTTTATTAATTTCCAGTGCTGGTAATGCTTCTGCATCTGTTTTTGCCAAATGAAGTTTATTTTCTGGCACATACAGTTCCTTTACTTCGTAAGAGGCATCCACAGGTACGATATCCTATGTAACAAAAGTACAATTAAATGTTTGACTCGACAATTCAGAGTTCTGTCAAAGGGTATCTTAAAGAAGAAAAGTAACATTTCAAAAAGAGACCAAAAAGAATTTCAATTCTTCATTTTGCAGCTGCAAAGAATGTGGAATGTGGATGCCCAGGGCATCTTTGGGGGCTGTACGTGTCCAAGAAGCTCATTGAACACACAGAATGTGTGTGTGTGCATTTCACTTAATGCACGGCGTACTGTCCTTTCAGGAAAAGTTTATTCTGAATTTTTATTTTCTAGCTGGTGAAGTAACAGGCCTTGCACAGACTGTTGGAACTACCGTTTGTCCTGTGGGTGGAGAACAGCTGGAAGGGAAGATGGAAAAATGACAACGATAACCATACATAGGGACACAGGGCGATTTACTGTTCTCATTTCCATCCACCTACTAAGGACATGCCTGTCGCTCCAGACACTCTCGTTTACAGCTGGTGGGAAGGCAAAACCGTGCAGCCACTTTGGAAGACAGTTCAGCGGTTTTATACAAACACACACACACGCTCTAAAATTAACTGAAGTTACACAAAAAGTCAGGTATTCAGTAGGACTTTAGTGAGAGAGAGTATGATACAGGTGCACAAAAGACTTAAATATTTACATGAATCGTAAAACTTTAGGGACACAACATCATCAAAACAAAAGAGAGATACAAAAAAGCAACAGGGATCTACACGTCAGGTATTTCCAATGTCCTTGTCACTCACGACGTGAAGTTACAAGAGGGCACAACAGGCTTTTTGCACCTCAGATCTGAGTTCAAATTCTAACAGTGCAACCTTGAGCATCTCACAACCTGTCTGCTTCTCAGTTGTTCGGTTGTTTAAGAAACAAATGATACATAAGACACACACCTATATGTTATGTTACAGGGCTGTTGTGACAATTAAATGACCTAAGGTACCTACACTGTGGCCGCTGACATTAACTAGATGCTGACCGCAACCCCACGCGTTGTTCCGAGAGATTAATTCATGTAAGTTTCACACGGTCCTGCCTGTGACGGTTACAAGACACCACTGCTGTCCTCCCCGCACAGAAGGGGACACTGAGGCCCACGAGCGGTGAGTGGTTTGTCCCAAAGCCCTGCAACACTGTCTTCCGATGTACTTACCACAACAAATACTCAATAAACAATGACAATTACAGTATGCTTGCTGTATGCCAGGACTGCTCTGAGCACTCTGCATACATTGACTCAGAGAATCCTCAGCACAAATTATTCCCCACTTCACAGATGAGGGAACTGAGGACAGAGACATCAGGCTATTTTTCCCAACGTCACATAGTTGGTAAGTGTTGGAACCGGGATTCCAACTGCGGTCCCAATACTTTTCTCCTCCCTGCAAAAAATCCTTTACTGTTTGTCTCATGGAAACTAAGTTATGAAATAGTTCGTCACACGAATTATTCTTAATTTATTTTCACGATTTCATCAAACATTTATAATTCCCAGGCTTGTGGTCCGCACGTGATCTGTCCATGCGTTGGTGGGGTCCTAGGCAAAAAGCAAAGATGCTCAACATTTCGGTCAGGCCCACGCAGTTTCTGCCAGGGTAGGTGAACAATCTCCAACCACCTTGTTCAGACCCTGCCACTGTGCATCAAACCAAGAACCTCTGTTTCCTCCACCTGGGACCCCTTGGCGCTCTGAAAACCAGGACGTGCAGTGTGGGGAGAAGGGACACGGGGACTGCAGAGAAGAAACGAATCTCATTCTCCACTTCGGTGACAAGAACTGCTCTCCGCAAAGCTTTCCCTGCCACCTCTGAAATCCGTACGAGGACGGGACGCCTTTCGGAAGGCGGTAGTGGGGGCTCGCTACTGCGCTGCTCCCCACGTTTCCTGCTGACACTGTCAGTGATCTTGGAGCATCGGAAGACAAACCCCTTCGTCTTCACTGGATGCAACGGGCATGTCCTTCCAGCTGGTTTCCTAAACCAGCACCACCAGATGCGGCTCACGAACACCGATGCGCAGCAGTGGCCTGTGTGGCCCATGGCAACGCCCCGGCACGTGGCTGGGCCTGTTGTCACCCCCACCCTGGAGCCCTCCCTCTGCAGAACCCCCGCGACACCGAGGGTGCACCTGGGTGTGCGACCCCACTGCCCCCAAAGAGATGTCCCGAGCAAGAACTGGGAACTAACAAAAGTCTTTCTAGATGATGTCTACAGTTTCCTTCCAACCACTCCCCTAAAAAACCAATGTACAGATAATTTGTGACCAAATCTGTCTCTGAGATAACTAGTCTGAATACGAAAAGGGTAAGATCTGTACTATGAGCTCAACCAGATTATTTAAAAGAAATGTTTTGTGTACCAACAATAAAATTATTCACACTTTAGCATGAATGACAATGTTTTTAGTAATGTGTATTAACATAGAGGCTATAATTACTTTCTTTTTAAGGGGAGGGGAAATCCTTTTCATATTTTACTTTTCAGTCAAAATAATTTTTTCGTTACAAGAATTTCACAAAATTCTTCCCTTTTCAAAATTCACATCCAGCAAGTATTTTTAAATGAATTCTGGATTCAAAACTTAGATACAAAATTCTTCTCATGCCTAACCAATGCCAAAATAAAAGTTCAAGAGGTTGCTACTGTTTTTCTCTTCTTTAAAAAAAAAATACACAAAGCGAATATTTCTAGAATTAATACAAACACAGCAAGAGGAACACGGTGCATCTGCTCAGTGGAAATGACTTCTACGCAGATGCTACGTGTAAAGACAAAGGGACTGAGTCTCTATCAGGAATACATAAAAAATCTTGAAAATGCAAACACAGCCAGTTTCTAGCACATTCTAGTAACAAATCTCAGTTTCCGAAACCACTACTGAGCATCTGAAAGGAGCAAAACCACCTCAAAGTGAGACCAGATATCTGGACAACAGAACGCGAAGTCCCGGCCACACAAGCTCTCCATTCTCTTCGGGTTTCATCAGGATTTCCACAGACACAGCTGTTAGAAACAACGTGTTCTTCTTCAGCTTTATTTCTAGAAATCTCCTTTGAAACCACGATCGATCACAAGCCAGGCCAGGAGAAAGCCTTTGTATGCCCAGACGCTCCACCCCCACCCTGAAGAGCTCCACGGTCACCTGGCACTTACGGGTAAAGGAGTCCCAGGGACGCAGCAGGGGTCAGTAAACAATTCACGCACTGTTATTAATGAGGGGCGACTTCTATTACCTGAAAGTCTGGAAATGTTTCAATATTATGAATTTTTGGGCCGGGCGCGGTGGCTCACGCCTGTAATCCCAGCACTCTGGGAGGCCGAGGCGGGAGGATCGCTCGAGGTCAGGAGTTCGAGACCAGCCTGAGCAAGAGCGAGACCCCATCTCTACTAAAAATAGAAAGAAATTATATGGACAACTAAAAATATATATAGAAAAAATTAGCCGGGCATGGTGGCACATGCCTGTAGTCCCAGCTACTCAGGAGGCTGAGGCAGGAGGATGGCTTGAGCCCAGGAGTTTGAGGTTGCTGTGAGCGAGGCTAATGCCATGGCCCTCTAGCCCAGGCAACAGAGCGAGATTCTGTCTCAAAAAAATAAAAATAAAATAAATAAAATAAATTATGAATTTTTAATTATTAATTTAATTTGAAAATGTAATATAAGGTACCCAAAACTTTTTTGTTTGATTGACTAGAGACAACCTAAGATCTAACACATGCTATGTCCGTATGTTTATTCAAACAGGCCACCGATTGTTTTTACCTGGAAACTGGCGGGCAAACAGCACTCACGACATGAAATAGTAGCTCTTGCCTTCTCGTTTTAATCTTCCTGAAGAACTCTGAACACGTTAATAGACATAGCAATTCCACATTTCAAGTTATTCCTTTAAATATTTTCTGCACTTTCTTCTTGAGCCAAATCTGCCCAACAGATTTGAAACCAGCACTCATTCATATTTTTATGTGGCTATTAAATTTTTATTATCTAAACTACATACATCCAAAGCATGAACACCAAACGACATTCTGGCAACACTTTAAAACTGAGCTGTAAAGCCTGGCTTTTATGGGCAGTATAAAATCCATTTAGGGCACTAAACCACCATTTCATAAAAAGACAAACCTTTAAATAACTTATAGCACTAGTAAATCTAAGAGTTCCTGGTAGATTTAAAAACAGTATTTAAAAATATCACTTTAGATTAAAACCAGCAGCAAAAAGTCTACTTCCTCATGTCATAACAAGCAAAGTTAAAATGCAATACTAGCAGGCCATCTAGTGACCATTCGAGGGTTTAATTTACATATTAAATCAAAAATCCTCATTTTTTGTTAGTGTCTTCTATTTTCTTGAATAAATATATGCCAGTTGAAACACACTAAGAAAATAAAGATGTTTTGACCAAATGCAGAGAAATGCAGTCTTTATGTGAATGACACATTACCTCCCCCAATTATATTATGCCGTCAGATTGAAAGAAAGAAAACAAGCCAGGGATCACAGAGGATCCCTGACATGATGCTAAAGTGGAATGGCAACCAAAGTACCCATCGTCCTGAAATACTCAGTGTGCAGCAGACTAAAAAGATAGTTTTCTTGGACAGTAAAATAAGTATTATATCTTACTAAAGAACATTAAAGAAACAATTCCAGGTAGAATTCACTTCAGAACAGTGTCTCCAAAGCCATACCGAGCATCAGAAAAAAGAAAACTCTATTTACCACTATTATTTCCATGGAGACAGCACTCCTCAAACCCATTCGCTCTCCGGAAAGTCCCAGACCATACTACTCTCCTCCCTCTGATACCAAGTTGTGGTGCAAAGGGAAATACATACAGTATGTAACCTTCGTCCTCAGTTCCTGGTACAGAGCTCCCAAAACCCCTGGGACCATCAAAGTGTCCCCTCAGTGATCCAAGTCTCTTTGGTCCGCTGAGGGGATGACTCTTGGCTGACAGGGCACCTGAGCAGATTCAGGTGGGGGCTGGTCCAGAAAGGCCAAGCCTCCATCACAGGGCTGGACTTTCTCGCTCACCCGCCACCCCAGTCTCTGCGGTTAGAGATTGAGTTCAATCACCAATGGCCAGTGACTTCATCAATCGTGCCTGCAGAAAGCATGGAGGCTCTGCTACCCCTCCCCCCCAACCAATGGCCAATGACTTCATCATTCGTGCCTGCAGAAAGCATGGAGGCTCTGCTACCCCTCCCCCCTAACCAATGGCCAATGACTTCATCAATCGTGCCTGCAGAAAGCATGGAGGCTC
>CM052456.1:1435583-1456326 GCA_028533085.1 Varecia variegata
GGCTGACGCCACGGCACTCACTCTAGCCCAGGCAACAAAAGCGAGACTCTGTCTCAAAAAAAAAAAAAAATACACCAGCGCACTCTGTTCTCTTGAATGATGCTCGACCTCCAGAAAAACTCGGTAACCACAGCCTGACCTGCCCAGGCTCCAGCAGCGCCCACCTGACCTGGGGGAAGGGAAACGCCCACCGGCTGGCTGTAGCCACCGTGTCCCAGTCCAGGGGTGGGGCGGGGACTGTGGTCACTGAAGACTGACTACACACTAGACCATAAAAGCAAGCACCAAAAGATCAGATAAACAGTATTTATAAGCATCATTAGTGGTGAAATAAACGGAATGAATATACATGTTCAAGAAAAATAAATTCTTTAGACATCCAGATGAAAAAATGAAAGCTCCCAAAAGAGAAGGAAAAGAATCTGATTGGCCTCACATTTCTCCAGAACAGTTAATGCCGGAAGACAATGGGGTATTGTTTCCAAAACTGCAAGACAAAAATATTATGAACCAAGTATACATTTCACCCAGCCAAGCTGTCATAAAAACTGGGCAGACATTCTCAAACGTAAAAGTCAGAGAATTTAGAACCCACGGGAGACCATCCTGCAAAACCTACTTAATGAAACACAGACAGATAAGGCTTGACTCAGATAAAGAGCTCATGAGTGCACAAGCCATAGTAAAAGCGCGGATGGTGAGGTGGTGAGCACTAAACCAATGTACTTATAGAACTAAAACACAAACAATTTAGAAATTTAAGATGTGGAACAGAATCTAAGTGTTAACAAAGCCAGGAAATATAAAAACAACAATTTGACAACAGTCTAGAATTAAGAATGAGGACATGGGAAGCATGTGAGAGTGTTGCTTCTTTCATACAAAACCAAACAGACCTGTCTAAAATTGAAACACGTAACTTTAAAGAAACAGAAAACAGGGCAGGAGCAGTAGCTCACGACTATAATCCTAGCACTTTGGGAGGCTGAGGCAGAAGGATCAGTTGAGGCCAGGAGTTGAAGACCAGCCTGGGCAACATAGCCAGACCCCATCTCTACAAAAATAAATTTTAAAAACAATTTAGCTGGGTGTGGTGGCTCATGCCTATAGGCCCAGCTACCCTGAAGGGTGAAGCAGGAGGATCATCTGAGCCCAGGAGTTCAAGTCTACAGTGAGATGTGATCATACCACTGCTCTCAAACCTGGGCTACAGAGTTAGACCCTGTCTTTAAAAAAAAAAAAAAACAAAAAAACACAGAAATGTTGTTTTCTGCAAATCAGCACAAATTTTTTTTTTTTTTTTTGAGACAGAGTCTCGCTCTGTTGCCCGGGCTACAGTGAGTGCCATGGCATCAGCCTAGCTCACAGCAACCTCAAACTCCTGGGCTCAAGCGATCCTCCTGCCTCAGCCTCCCGAGTAGCTGGGACTACAGGCATGCGCCACCATGCCTGGCTAATTTTTTCTATATATATTTTTAGTTGGCCAGATAATTTCTTTCTATTTTTTAGTAGAGACAGGGTCTCGCTCTTGCTCAAGCTGGTCTCGAACTCCTGACCTCGAGCGATCCTCCCGCCTCGGCCTCCCAGAGTGCTAGGATTACAGGCGTGAGCCACCGCGCCCGGCCAGCACAAATTTTTAATGACTGGTAATATCCAGTGTTGACAAAGACACTGGGAAATGGACCTTCTCCCACACTACTGGTGGGAGAGTAAACTGGTATAAAATTTTAGTGGGCAATTTGGCGAGATGTATCAAAATTTTAAATATAATTCCTAAAAGTAAAAGGATCCATCATTTTTAACGCTACTTCCAAAATCTGGATCAATTCACCCTGCCACCAGCCTGCTATGGCTAAGCCCAAAGAGAGACTGGGAAAACCGACACAAAAAATCAGAAGGCAAAGCAAAAGCTGAATGATAGAAAATGATTATGTGAAAATCCCCATCACTGATTCTTTCTCCTCCTGGGGTGCATGGTTTGAGCAGTGCTGCCAGGTGGAGCCTAAGAGGGGGTGTTTGGTCAGGAGGGCGACACCCTCCTGGATGGATAAATGCAATTAGGAACAGGCCTGAAGCTGGGAGTCTGATCTCTCGCTCTCTGTGGCCAACTGATGCCTTCCACCACGTCACAGCATGGCACGAAGGCCCACCAGATGCTGGCCCCTGATGTTGTGCCTAGCCTATTGTATCTGCCCTTCAGAAACGCGAGAAATAAATTCCTGTTCATTATGAATTACCCAGTCTTTGGTTCTCTGTCATAGCAGCATAAAACGGGCAGAGACATGTGGTTTACATGGTCAGATTGTTGGAGCAGAATCCAGGTCTCATTTGCACTCAGGACTTTACAAATGTAACGCAGTATCTACTGGAAGGTAGTTTTCAGATGCGTTCTGGTTTCTCCCCTTTATTTAACATCAATCCTGTGGACGAAGGAATTACCAAAAGGAAGTATGTTGTTATTAAGCAACTATGTCAGTTACATGTTGTAATGCTCCAAATACAGAACACGGCTCCAAATTTCAATATGCTTACTCCTAAGTCCCAGTCTGTCTCTAAGCACTGCTTTTAAAATAAACTCGTCTACCTCACTTGACCGTACCTGTGAGCCAAACTGTGCAGCCACGAAAGCCACCTCTGGTCCCCACGACCTGCCCTCTCTTGTTCCGGCTGACATGGTGGGCTTGATAGGTGACATTCGTTGCTCTCTGCATCCCCTGGAAAAAAGGAAAAAAAGAATTCTGGTTCACTTGAGTCTTTTAAAAGGTAAATACATATTCCTCACAAACACAGTCAGTGCCCTACGCCAAAAGGAAGAAAAAAGATAAAACACCTAGTCTTTTTTTTTTTCTAAGCTTACTAGAATGGTGTCCAGTGCTTTATATAGGCCAATTAATTTAACTCTCACAGCAACCTAATGATGTAGGTGCTCTTCCAGCGGCGGTTTTGCAGATGAAGGTATTAAACCTGAGGGAAGTCAAATAACTTGCCCAAGATAGTAAGTGGCAGGCCAGAGCCTAGTCTTCTCACCTGTTCATTTATTCAATCATTCATTCCACCAGCATTTACTGAGGCCCTACTAGCATGCCAAGTGAGCAAAACAGGGTTTCCATCTCTTGATGATTTTGCCCAACTACAGGCTAATGTAAGTGTTCTGAGCACAGTTATGTTTGGTAGGTAGGTGTATAAATGCATCTTCAACTTACAGTATTTTCAACTTATGATGGGTTTATTAGGACATAACTCCATCATTAAGTCGAGGAGCCTTTGTACTAAAAATCATTGAACTGGGGCCGGGCACAGTGGCTCACGCCTGTAATCCCAGCACTCTGGGAGGCCGAGGCAGGAGGATCGCTGGAGGTCAGGAGTTCGACACCAGCCTGAGCAAGAGCAAGACCCCATCTCTACTAAAAATAGAAAGAAATTATATGGACAGCTAAAAATATATATAGAAAAAAAATAGCCGGGCATGGTGGCGCATGCCTGTAGTCCCAGCTACTCAGGAGGCTGAGGCAGGAGGATTGCTTGAGCCCAGGAGTTTGAGGTTGCTGTGAGCTAGGCTGACGCCAAGGCACTCTAGCCAAGGTGACAGAGTGGGACTCTGTCTCAAAAAAAAAAAAAAAATCATTGAATTGTATACTTTTTAGATGGGTCAGCTGATTGGTATGCAAATTATATCTCAATAAAGCTGTTTTCTTAAAAAAAAAATTGCTTAGCCTTTTTCTTCCTAGGAAGAAAAAACATAATTTAGGTTCTTTTCAACAAGCTATATTGTTATGAAATAGATGTGAATGTTCTTTTATCTTTCAAAACAGATGTATTCATCATGCATTTATTCGAAAATATTTACTGAATGCATACTACATTCTTGACATTCTTCTAGGTGCTGATGGCCAAGTGACCAATACTGTTACAAGTCACTGTTTTCATGAAGCTGCTATGCTAGTGCAGCGGCTCCCAGGATGTGCTGACCGGCAGCCTCAGCATTTCCTGGGAATATGCCAGAAATGAAATTCTCAGATCCTGACCCAGATCGACTAAGTCAGAAACTCTGGGGTGAGGCCCAAAAACCCGCATTTTAACAAGCCCTCCAAGTGAGTGTGATGCAAGCTCAAGTTTAAAAACCACTGAACTAGTGAAAGGGACATGAAAAAAAAAAAAAAAAGGAAGGACCAAGATAAATAAGTTATATAAGTTAAACAGTAATAACTGTCAAGAGAGGGGAAAAAAAGCAAAAAAATGTTGCTAAGAAATAAGAGAGAGGGAATGACGTTAAAAATTTAGACAGGCTCATGGCCAAAAGGGTCACAGAGCTTTTCCTTTATGTTTTTCTCTAGTAGTTTTACAGCCTCTGATCTTACATTTAAATCTTTAATCCACTTTGAGTTGATTTTTGTGGTGTGTCTAACTTCATTCTTCTGCATGTGGATATACAGTTTTTCCAACACCATTTAATGAACTCTCCTTTCCCCATTAAGTATTCTTGGCACTGATGTTAAAAAATCTATTAATCATAAACACATGGATTTATTTCTGGACTTTTTATTCTGTTCCATTGGTCTATGTGTCTGTTTTTATGCCAGTTCCAGGCTGTTTTAATTACTACTGTAGCTTTGCAGTATATTCTGAAGTCAGGTAGGGTGATGCCTCCAACTTTGTTCTTTTTGCTCAAGATTGCTTTGGTTTTGCAGGGTCTTTGGTGGTTCTATATGAATTTTAGGATTTTTTTTTTCTATTTCTGTGAAGAATGTCCTTGGAATTTTTATAGAGATCGCATTGAATCTGTAGATCACTTTGGGTAGTATGGACATTTTAACAATATTTATTCTTTCAATCCATGAATACAGCATCTTTCCATTTATTTGTATCTTCAATTGTTTTCATCAATGTTTTACAGTTTTCAATGTACAGCTCTCTTACCTCCTTGGTTAGATTTATTCCTATGTATTTTATTTTTCTGGTAGCTATTGTAAATGGGATTTTTTTCTTGTTTCTTTTTCAGATAGTTCATTGTTAGTATGTAAAAACGCTGCTGGTTTTTGTATGTTGATATTGTATCCTGCAACTTTACTGAAGTAGGTTATTAGTTCTAACAGTCTTTTGGTGCAGTCTTTAGGGTTTTCTATATATAAAATCATGTCATCTGCAAACAGGGACAATTTAACTTCCTTTCCAATTTGGATGCCTTTTCTTTCTTTCTCTTGCCTAACTGCTCTGGCTAGGATTTCCGGTACTACGTGGAATGTAAGTGGTGAGAGTGGACACCCTTGTCATAGTCCTGATCTTAGAGGAAAAGCTTTCAGCTTTTTACCACTGAGTATGATGTTAGGTGTGGGCTTGTCATATATGGACTTCATTGTGTTAAGGTATATTCCTTCCATTCCTAATTTCTTGGGAGTTGTTAACATACAAAGATGCTGAATTTTGTCAACTACTTTTTCTGCATCTACTAAGATGATCATGTGACTTTTATTTTTCCTTCTTTTAATGTGGTGTATCACATTTACTGACATATATATATATGTGGAACCATCCTTAAATCCCTGGAATAAATCCCATGTGATCATGGCAAATGATCTTTTTAATGTGCTGCTGAATTTGGCTTGCTACTATTTTGTTGAGGATTTTTGTATCCGTTAATCAGGGATATTAGCCTATAATTTTCTTT
Organism: Varecia variegata; assembly: GCA_028533085.1. Lineage (NCBI taxonomy): Eukaryota > Metazoa > Chordata > Mammalia > Primates > Lemuridae > Varecia > Varecia variegata. The sequence goes on from CM052456.1 coordinate 1,441,249, forward strand.
TCTTATTTGGTTTTGGTATCAGGGTAATGCTGACCTCATAAAATAAGTTTAGAAGTATTCCCTCTTTCTTCAATGTTTTCGAAGAGTTTGAAAAGGACTGGTATTGTCTACTGCCACACCATCCTGAGCGCACCCAATCTCGTCTTAAAAGGATAATCGGTATTTAAATGTTTGGTAGAATTCCGCAGTGAAGCCATCCCTTAAAAAATATTGTAGCTATGATTATTTTTAATAGTTTTATCTTTTAACCTTCATGCTAAAGATGTAAATGATGTATATGCCCCAATTACAGTTTTAGAGTACTCCAAACTCGACTGTGTACTTCCTTTTACCAGTGAGTTTATAATTTCATGTTTTCATGTTACTAAATAGCAGCCTTTTCTTCCAGCTTGAAGAACTCCCTCTAGCATTTCTTATAAGACATGTCTGGTGTTGATGAACTCTCTCAGCTTTGTTTATCTGAGGAAGTCTTTATCTCTCCTTCATTTCTGATGGACAGCTTTGCTGGAAAGAGTATGTTTGGTTGCCAGTGTTGTTTTTTTTTGTTTGTTTGTTTGGTTTTTTTTCTTCCCTTCAACACTTTGAACATATCACCCCACTCTCTCCTGGCCTGTGAGAGTTCTGCTGAACAGCCTACTGCTAGCCTTACTGGAACTCCCTTGTGTGTGATTTGCTGCTTTTCTCTTGCTGCTTTCAGGATCGTCTCTCTGCCTTTGATTCGTGACAGTTTTATGACAATATGTCTTGGTATAGTCTTGTCTGGTAGGATCTGATTGGAACCTTTGACCTTCTTGTACTTGGATATTTATATCTCTCCCCAGATTTGGAAAGTTTTCTATTATTCCTTTAAATAAGTTTTCTAACCCTTTATCTCTCTCCTCTCCTTGAACGCCTATAACTCAAATATTTGCTCTTTTGATGCTGTCCCAAAAATCCCGAAAGCTTTCTCCATTCCTTTTCATTCTTTTTTCTTTTTCCTCTTCTGACTGTGGAGGAAAGGTGTCTTTGAGTTCACAGATTCTTTCTTCTGCTTCATCAGTTCTCTTATTGATGCTCTCTATTGCATTTTTCATTTTATGTGTTGTAGTTTTCAGCTCCAGAATTTTTGTTTTTATAATAATTTCAATCTGTTAAATTTCTCCTTTTGGTCATTTCCAGAGCTTATTGAATAGTTTCCATTTTCCTGGGTTCGCTGAGCTTCCTTACAACAACTATTTTTGAATTCTTTGTCAGGCAAAGTGTCAGGCATATCTCCAGTTCTTTTGAGTCAGACACTAGGAGATTATTGTGTTCTTTTGGTGCTGTTATGTCTCTTTGGTTTTTTATGTTTCTTGCTGCTTTACATTGATGTCTGTGCACTAAAGAAGTAGGGGGTTATTCCAGTCTTTGCAAACCAGCTTTGTCTGGTACCGCCCTTCACCAGTCAGCCTGTCCAGAGATTCTGGGCAGGCCATCCAGCATGGTCCACAGGTGGGCTTGCTGCTAGAGTCCTCTGGGAGGGTGACCTGGTACCTGGGGCAGCAAGTGAACAGAGGGCTCAGCTGGTGCTGGAGCAGGCATGGAGCCTGGGTCTGCTGGGGCCAGTCTGAAGCCTAGGATCATAGGGCCTGGCCTCGATGTTCGGTGTGTGGGTGCTGGCCTAGAGGCTAGGTCTGTGGGGTCTGGCCTAGAGTCTGGGTCCAATGCTATGATTTACTGGGACAGACCTGAACTCTGGCTCCGCTGGAGTATGGGGTTGCAAGCACCAGCCTGGAAGTTGAGGCCATCAGAGACTGGCCTAACACTGGGACAGGCCTGAAGCCTAGGGTTGTGTGGGATGACCGGGCTCTGAGCTGGTCTGAAACCCAGGGAGAGCCTAGAGCTGGGTGGGCTTGGAGCCTGCATCTGCAGGTACCAGCCTGATGACTAGGGCTGTGGGAGCCGGCCTGGTACTAAAGGTGACCCAGAGAATCGGGCCACTGGGGCCAGCCTGACCCTGGGGCAAGCCTAGAACCTGAGTCAGTGGGGACTGGCCTGGCAGCTGAGGGGCAGGTGGGTCCTGCCTGGGGCTGCAGGAGCCTGCTTGGTGCCAGAGCAGGCTTGGAGGCTCAGTCCCTGGGTGCCAGCTCATCTTGGGCTGTGGGGTCTGCCCAGTGCTGGGTTTTACGGGGATGGGCCCAGTGTTGAGTTCCACGGCAAAGGCTGGTGCTCGATGCCCGCTCCTTCCCTCAGGCAGAGGGCATCTTTCTCAATGCTGTGCCACCTGGGGTCGGGGGAGGAGTGACAAGTGTAACGTAAAACCATCCTTCCTGCCCTCTTCAATGCATCTTTGCGTATTTCTGTGCTACACCCAAGTGCTGTCATCTCTGGAACTCCTGATCTCGAGCAATCCTCCCGCCTCAGCCTCCTCCCAGAGTGCTAGGATTACAGTCGTGAGCCACCGCGCCCGGCTGTGGGTGCTGTAATCTCTCACCTGGCTTCCTTAGCTCTTATTATTTTTTGAGCAAGGATAGTTGTTCAACCAATGTTTCTGTGGGGAGACAAGCACTGGAAAGTCTTATTCCTCCATCTTGCTGACATCTGCCAAGACCCAGATTTTTTTTTAAGGAATTAATTTCGAGCCAGATCTTGCACTTCCATATGTACTCTTTTCCAAAACTGGGCTGCCTGGGAAGGCGCCTAAGGTTAAGGACCTCTTTTCCCACCTTTCCCTTCACGATCCTGTGGAGAAGAAAGGCATCTCCCGCCCATCTGAATCTTACTATCTCTCACTGCCCTAGGAGGGAAAGTCTTCAGGGACCAAAGGGACAAGGTGAAAATTCTTTTAATTGCCACACAAGTCACACCTCTCCTCCACTAATCATCTCATTAACAGATGTATTTCCAATAAAATTACACTTTAGATGTTCCATAATCACTTTTTAAGATTGTAATACAGGTCTCTCGACCCATTTCTTTCCAATAAACTGAGGAAGCAAACATAACTTACCAGTTCCGCATTTCCAATAACCTGAACACAGACATCTGCATCCTTGGGAAGGACCAGTGCCTCCTTAGCTGTAGCTCCCAGCCATGCTGGCTAGCGAGGAGCAGAGAGCTAGGTCTCTGCCAGGAGGGCAGCGAGGAGGGCGCCGCACACGCTACGCTGCCTACACTTGCAGAGCCTGTCTGACTTGGTCATTCTCTTCTGGGATTTTTCCAAGTTACTTTGCTCTTGGGCAAGAAGAAACATACCTAATGAATGTTAATTCATTTGGGCCCTGTAAAATATCTTTTGCTTTTCTTATTAAATTGAGCCAGAATGTAAACATTATTATCTGACAAACTATAAACTGCTGAGGATAATAATTGGAGAGAAAAATACAAAGTAGAAACTGTCTGTTCTAATCACTAAAAAGAACGCTCCCTCAGAGTTTCTTGCCTCCTGTGTTGAAAAAGATTCTGGCAACAAACGTGGTAGTCTGGGTAGAAGGAGGTTTTTTGTTTATGTATTGATATTTTTCATATGAAAAAATAAACTTTAAAAAGAGATGTGCCACATTCCCCCACCTCCCAGTTTTTCAGAGTAAGTCAAACAATACTTTTTAAAACTACTGGAAACTGGTGGGCTTATGCCTGAATTTTAAGACCCTAAAGGCCACTTATACGCGCAATCTTCTTCTAGTCCCCCCTTCTTTTTCTTCTGCCCCCACTCCAGCCAAATCCTTTCTAGAATTCTGGTGCAGAAACACATTAGTGACTCATTCAAGGTCAAGAGTGAGTTACTTCCTTCCACCTCTAAATTTCTGTTCTCAGTCTTCAATGGGCTGGCTTCTATCCACAGGATAGAGAAACCAGGCTTATTCTTGTAGTCCGGGTCCCATTTTGTAGAAATATATATCTGGCTTGGTGTACGTACACCCATGCAGGCCCTGTAACATTTACTGACCATATCATTCATTTTTTATGAACCATTTAATACTTTTAGATGTCTTTTGGTGCATAGGTTTTTTACTTCCTCAGGAAACCAGGTTAAAGGACTATGAGTTACAATTATTTGTATTTTCCACAATGTCCAACCTCCTTTCTTCTTCCTAGTCAGTGTCATAGAAGTTATTAATAGCTACAAGACATTTATTTTAAAGTATAATTTGTTTTCTCTGTGTAACTTGCAAATGAAATGACTGATGTTTGGAAATGTTAAGTCTAGCAGAACCGGGACAATTCATTTAATACTTTCTACATTTAGAACTAAATGACTATCAAACCTGTAACTAGGCTGACATCACAAGGCCTCCAATATTTGTAGTATGCATTTTCTACACATACTGCAAACTTCTGTCCTCATCACCCACATAAATGGCTCTTTTTGACCCACCCTAATTCCCACATGGGCCATTTTGTTGTTTTATCTACTTCCCTATGGGGAAAATTAACTTCTCTATGATGCCATTTAGAGAATTTCAGGGTTTTTGAACTTATTTTTTTTTATAACGAACTCTCCATTTTAAGTGAAATTTATAAAGACACAAAGCATATACCAAATATCAAGAATAATTCTGGATTTCAACATCCTTAACCCATCCCACCACCCACTTTAAATTGTTAACCAATGTACTGCTCCAAAGAGAAATCCCTAAAATGGTAACGGGCACAGTTAAGTCCCAAGACATAATGTGGATAAAACTAAAGAGATGGGATCATGCAATGTGAATACACTGCAAAGATTGTAGAATATGATGAGAAGAAACCTTTAGTTCACAGAGTTCCTGATCATTGAAACCTTTATTTCACAGTTAACTTATAACTTAAATTAATATATTGAGGTCTCAGCCCGGTGGCTCACGCCGTAATCCTAACACTCTGGGAGGCTGAGGCGGACGGATTGTTTGAGCTCAGGAGTTCAAAACCAGCCTGAGCAAGAGCGAGACCCCGTCTCTACTAAAAATAGAAAGAAATGATTTGGACAGCTAAAAATATATATAGAAAAAAATTAGCCAGGCATGGTGGCGCATGCCTGTAGTCCCAGCTACTTGGGAGGCTGAGGCAGGAGGATCGCTTGAGCCCAGGAGTTTGAGGTTGCTGTGAGCTAGGCTGACACCATGGCACTCACTCTAGCCCGGGTGACAGAGTGGGACTCTGTCTCAAAAAAAAAAAAAAGAAAAGAAAAGAAAAGAAAAGAAAAGAAAAGAAAAGAAAAGAAAAGCATCTAGTAGTTTATAAGAGAACAAATTGGGAAAGATAGAATTAGTAAAAGAGAGAATTATCTCATTCATTTGTTTTTTAATTAACTCTCTCCCAGGTAGAACGTAACACCCATGAGAGTAGGACCCTTTTCTTTTTACCACTGCCTCCCAGCACCTAGAACAAAGGCACACACAAAGTAGGTATTAAATATTTGATGAACTAATAAATAACAACAAGAACAGTGCTCACGGGCCAGTAGTCACAGTGCTTTAAATATATCCACTTATTTAAACCTCATCATAACCTACGAGGTATGCACTGTTAGCCCCACTATGAGGTATGTTTTATTAACCCCGTTATTACGGATGAGGATAGTGAATCACAGAGGGGTTAAATAACATGCCCAAGATCACCCAGATGGCAACAAAACTGCAATCTGAATCCTACCACATACGGAGTTTATTCCCTTACTTAAGCTGTGCTCAAATATTAATAAGTTATCTAAGGATTTTTCGTATCAGAAGCACCCAAGCTACTCTGCACCCTGCCCCTCATGCCCATGTTGTTGTATCGGAAGTGCAGCACACATACAAAACATCTGTGATGAATCACGATTCCATCATACGTGATAGCAGCAGAGAGTGCAATGCAACACAGAGGTGCACGAGCAACTCAGTCCACATGCAACTGCATACATGTGCACCTGAGGGCTACACGCTTCCCGTAGCTCAGCTAAAATAACACAAGGCTCTAAAGATTGCACCCCCTGATGAAAAGTAACAGGCACCCCAGGCAGAAGGAAGGCTTGTGTGAAACTGTGAGGACGTAAGCTGTAGAAGGCAAGCTGGGCTGAGCTATGGAAATCTGGGGAGCGATGGGGGAGGGACTGGCACAGCAAACCAGAGCGAGACTGTGCTTCTGAATGCCACGCTGGCTATCAGACCCTGCCCCGGGCAGCAGAACCCAACGCCACTGCAAGGCAGGGCCCAGCAAGGGATTCAGCCCAAAACGACTCCACGAAATGCGTGAACGACAGCTGGGTCTCAGCTGAGTGCCCCAAATTTCCCTCAGCCCAACCAACACACCCCAAGAGCAGATGAGTACTGGTCCCACGGGAGAAAGGTTCAATCAGATAATGACACTCCTCACATCTGATGCTTTGCCAGACGGAGGCACGACGAAGCTCCCAGGAACGGGAGCTTCTTGATTTTTCTTTTACTATTCTGGTAAATACATAGAGAAATCTTCCTGGAACTCTAACCGTTTCCCAGAGCCAGAACACGACATTTCCCTGTCTCTTTGCCTACTGTCTCCCACGAATGTACTTCCTTTACCTGATCCTTAACAGGACATACTACCCGAAGCTTGGTATTTGGTCTCACATTTATTCTATATTCTCTAAGGCAAATTTAACCACCAAACCTTTACTTCCAACCTCAGCCTAACTCAATCCCTATAACTGCATTATCCACATGTTCCTACTGAGGATTTGAAATGTGGCTAGTCTGAATTGAAATGTGTAAAAAAAAAAAAAAAATACTCCAGATTTGAAAGACTTAGTACAGAAAAAAAGTAAAATATCTTATTAATGATTTTATACTATGAGATTATTAAACATATTTATATTGAAATGATAGTATTTTGGATATATTAGGTTAAAAAAACATGTTATTGAAATTTATTTACCTGTTTCTCTTTACTTTTTTAATGTGTCCTCTAAAAAATTTTCAATTACATAAGTGTCTTATATTTCTGTTTCTATAGACTATCTCCACTAAGTCAGCCCCTCAAATGCAGCACGCTTAAAACGGGATCCACCACTAACAAGCTCTATGACATCTCTGTGCCTCAGTTTCTTCATCTATAAACCGGAGATACTAATGGTGATAAAGAGGACGATAACAGTAACAGTTAACTTCTTTAACCTTTGTAATATCCTTGTGAGGCTACGTTCCCGTTTTATAAATGATTAGAGAGAGGCACAGAGAAATTAAGTGACCAGTCAAAGGTTACATGTTTAATCAACAGTGGAGCCCAGATTCGAGCCCAGGCAGCCAGCTCCAGGGTCCTTACTTTTAACCACTGTCTCCCGTGATATCTACCGTGGAAATGTTGCAAAAATCCAATGAGTTAATTTACGTAAAACATTTCAAACTGCACCTGGCACACAGTAAACTCTCCTTCAGTGTTTATTATGCCCTTTCCCCCTGCCCCTGACCTACTTCCCAATTTCCCTGCAGGTAATGACCTTCCTCCCCACACCCAAGGATCAAAACTTCGGGATCATCTTTTAACACTTCTCCCTTTTTCCTCTCCTAAATCTAGTCAGGCCCTCCACACTTGTCCTTAAACGTTTTGAATGCAGCCCCTCCTGTATTGCCACTGCCCCTGAGCCAGCCCTTCACCCCCTCACCGTGGATGAATGATAACAACCAGAATATAAACAGTGTTCAGGTGCCGGGCAGGCTACTAATCTATTAATTCATTTAAACCTCACTAGAACCCTGTCTGGTCGCCAGAGCGTCTGCATCCGGGCTCTAGCAGTGTCTACATTTCTTCAGCAGACAGTCTTCTTGGATTACCAATCCTATCTCATGATGAGAACTTTAAAGGACTGTGGGTTCTTCATGCTTGCATCCCCATCAGCTGATTTAAGTCTATAAGAAGAGGTGGTGGGTGGTCTATAGAGAAGAGAAAAGACTTTGCAAGCCTCAGAAAATTAAAAATTCTAGCCCCATCAAAAATCTCCCACAAAATCACGTCTTCACTCTACTGCCAAACATTGGCAAGAGCACAACCTAGCCCCACCTTACCCATTCAATCTTTTTTTTTTTTTCTTTTTTTTTTGAGACAGAGTCTCGCTCTGTTGCCTGGGCTAGAGTGCCGTGGCGTCAGCCCAGCTCAAAGCAACCTCAAACTCCTGGGCTCAAGCGATCCTCCTGCCTCAGCCTCCCGAGTAGCTGGGACTACAGGCATGCGCCACCATGCCCGGCTAATTTTTTCTATTTTCAGTTGTTTGGCTAATTTCTTTCTATTTTTAGTACAGACAGGGTGTCGCTCTTGCTCAGGCTGGTCTTGAACTCCTGAGCTCAGGTGATGCACCTGCCTCGGCCTCCCAGAGTGCTAGGATTGCAGGCGTGAGCCACCGCGCCTGGCTTACCCATTCAATCTTATCTCCTCTCCCCAACAAAGACTCCCCAGAGTAGTCAAACAAGTTTCTTCATTGTTTCTGGAGTAAAAAATAATAATTCTTATTCCCAGCACTTATTCACACAGTTTCTGTCTGCCTCAGAAATCTGAGCTCCTCCATTAAACCTCCTCCAGACACCCACACCAAACTAACTTCTCTAAATTACAATAAAACTTCTAACATCACTCACTGCAGTCCGCAAAGACATATTCATCACTTGACAAGTGCCACTTAAAAGCCCAGCACAGACCATGAACAACCAGAAGGCAAAGCACTAAGTCCCACATTTTTCGTCTCCATGTCTATCTAGCACAGGTTTCCACATAGAATACGCACTAATTTGGCAAACAGAGAAATAAAAGGACAGTGTAGGCGACTTCTCCGGCCCCTCTCTCAGAACCCGTGAACCTCGCCCTGGCCCCTCTCTTGGGACCCGTTAAAAAAAAAAAAAGAAAAAGAAAAAAAAAAAGGACAGTGTAACTGAAATTACCTGTAAATACCTGAATTAGCCAATCATATTTACGTAACCGTGAAATACCTGAAGGTAACAGAAGCAACACAGTCTCAGTTTCAAGGTAGTGGTTTCATTGCACTTTCAGGTTACCTCCTTTTCTCATCAAAACCACCCTGTGAAATACACATTATTCTACCCTAAAGTCAGCTGAGGTTCCAGTAAGTCACAAGATCACACAGCTGATAAATGGCAACGCTGAGAAAGGAGACCAGGCCAGGGGTCCACGCTCCCCCTCCTGTCCTAACCCACCTTTTACCTCCTCTCCGTCCTCACCTTGTATGGATAAGTCAAACAACTAAAAGGAGAGAGGAATCAGTGGACAATCCCTGATGATAACAGATACAGTAAATTAATGATTTCAAAAGAACATCTGCCCGAAATAGCTTTTTTTTTTTTTTTCCTTCGACTCATCAAGGGCAAGTAATAATTTGGAAAGAAAGCATGTAAACCTCACGATGCCCTTGGACCGTGAAATAAAAATTTCCATCTAACCCTAAAACCAGGGCCTTGCCAGACTCCAAAGCTGGACCCCGCTCTGCACTTCCAACCTGAGAACAAGGCTGTTCCGTGTCACGGGGCAATTAAGGCAGGAATGAGGACACAGCGCTTGACAAAGTCAACTGGCAGTTGTCGCTGAACGTTCGTCCCGCACGTCTGTGTCACCAGGCACGGAGTCCCCGCAGCTCCTGTGTGCGGTGACGTTCCAATGTCACACGGGGACACAAAGACCCTCAGTCCCGGGCGGCCCGGCTCGTGAATGGCCACATTGTTGGGCGCTCCGCGCACTGGAGCTCAGACGCGGAAAGACGCGGTGATGGGACCGAACCCGGGCCCCGCCGGCCCCGCCACGGAAAGCCGGGACGCGCGGACCGCGCCCGCCTGCGCCTCCGCCCCCGCCGCCGCGCGGGTCGCCCCGGGGGATGCCGGCAGCAGCCGCCGCCTCAGGGTGAGGGTTCTGCTCCGGTCCCAGCGCGGCCGCGGCGCCGGGACAGGGGCGCTCTTCCCGCGGACGCAGGGCCGGGCCGCCCACCGCCCCGAACCCACCCCCGCGCCCCGGGAGGATGCACAGGAGCCGGCACGGAGGCGGCGGCTCCACAGCGAGCGGCGGCCGGACGCTCCGGCACCCGCCGCGGCGCCTCAGCCCTCGCCCTCCGCGGCGCTCACCCAGCTCTGCGCGCTGTTGCTCAGCTTGACTTTCTTGCACAGGCTCCCGGGCATCTCCATGGCCGCGGAGCGCGCGGGCGCCGGCGGCGGAGAGGGCGCGCGGCAGGCCGGCGGGGCGGGGCGGGGCGCGGCGGCGGGGCCTCCTCGCGGCGGGGCGGGCGCGCGCTGACGTGCGCACGCGCTCGTGCTCGCGGCCCCGGCAGGAGTCCGGGCCAGGGCACGCAGGGAAGGGCGAGGCGGCGCCAGAGAACCGGAGGCAGAGGCTGGGGGCGGGGCTTCCGCGCTCGGCCCGACGCGAGCGCGCCCGACGCTCCGCCCCGATCCCGAGGAAGGGGCGGGGCCCGGGAGGCGGGCGTGGAGCCTCGCTGCGAGCGCCGGGAGCGAGCACGCGCAGAGCGAGGGGCTGCGTGGGGGGACGCTGACGTGGGCGCCGGCCCCTCAGTTCCTCCGCGGGCCTGGGCGCTTCCTGTCCGCTGCGTCCGTGTCCCCCTCAGCCCGGCCACGTCTGCAGAACGTGCTCCAGCCCCCGAAGCGGGAGGCTTGACTCACTGAGCGGCTCACGCTCCACGTTACACTTGCTTTAAAATCCCACCGAACGCACAATTAAAAAAAAACGCAGTGCCGCATGTCTCAGCGGGGACCCGTGATGGCGGACAAGGTGCCCCCTTCCCGGCTTGCAGACCTCGCTCCGTATCAGGTACCCGACTAGGCCGAAAAGGGGCTTCTGCATCACCAGCTGCTCAGGAGGTCCTCGGGGGACCGAAATCCAGGTCTAGGGGACCCAGGCTGGAACGCCGGCCCCTGGAGAGCGCTTTCAAGTTCTCCTACTTATCCCAGGGCTGGTTCCTGGGAGAGCGGGCTGCGGTGTGGCCGGGCTTCCCCGGGTTGTCCCCTCTCCCCGCTCCCACTCGTACTCTGAGCTGCCTTGTCCGTGGTTCCTCCGGCAGCACCGAGAGTTTTTGCAGCCCTGCCCATCTGTCGCACAAGCAACCCATAAGCACACACCCAGACCCGAGACCTCCGCCTCTTGTAGCGAGCAAATCAGCCAGTTGCTGACCCCACTGCTGCTGTCTTTTATTATTTTTTTCTAGAGAGCGGTGGCATCATCATAGCTCACAGCAACCTCAAACTCCTGGGCTCAAGTGATCCTCCTGCCTCAGCCTCCCGAGTAGCTGGGACTACTGGCTACCACCCCTGGCTAAGTAGACCACACCTGGCTAATTTTGTTTTTATTTCTTTGTAGAGATGGTATTAGTGACAGCAAAACAAGTGAGAGGTAATGGAAATCAGAAAAACAGGAAAGAGAAGGTATAGAAAAACAAGGAGGAAGTAGTTACAGAAAAATAACCAGGGGAAGCAGTTATTTCAGCCTTAAAGAATGGGGTAATTAGGCCATGGAACACTGACCACCAAGTTATTGCTCTTTCCCTACCGTACGTATGCTAGAAAGAATGACTGAAACATAACCTTTAAGTCATGTCTATACCTGGAAAGAATTCAGTCCCCAAAACAGTGATGTATAGTTATGAATAATTGTAACTAACCTTTACCTAAACTACTAACCTATAAAAGGAAACACATAGAAGTAGACGGTGTCTTTAGGAAATATATTTCTCCTTAGGAAATATATTTTCGCTTTGCACCCTTAAGCTTTGTTCACAATCAGTTCTTCACTCATACTTGCTGAGTGTCTGTCATCTTTCTCTGTGATTCTTCCAAGCCTGGAGCCCAAGATCTGGGACAACACTTCAAAGTCCAGCCGTGTACTGAACCGTGACAACGGGGTCTGGCCCTTGCTCAGGCTGGTCTTGAACTCCTGACCTCAAGCGATCCTCCCGCCTCAGCCTCCCAGAGTGCTAGGATTACAGATGTGAGCCACTGCCCTGGCCTACTGTCTTAAATTAGGCACTCCCTATATCCAACCTGAATCATCACTAAGCCCATTCCCTAAACATTCTCCCACATGTTGCTCTCCACCCGCTGCCACACATACCATTCTTGACCCTGCTGTCAGAGTGGCATTTCTAAGACGGAAATCTGATCTGGTTACTCGACAATTGAAAATGTCAGTGGTTCTCTTAAGCTTTGTCTAGGGGATTCCTAATCTGGGGTCTATATGTAGAACCGAATTTCAGTATAATTCTGAATTCTGCCAGTAACAGGAATGAGCTTGGAGAAGGATCTCAAACTTCCGAGAAAACAATGCCATTTCTGAAATCAGCTATTTCTCCAACAGTCTTGGTGCTTGTTAGAGGGAAATGATGTTTAGATCTCACAGTCTGGGTTCTAGAACTGCTCACTGCTGTAGGTTAACCCTTACTTCTAATCTTAGTGAAGACTGGTTTTTAAGGTAAAATATAAGTTTACACTGATACTATCAATTCAAATTCATGGTACCATGACATGGGTCATGCAAATGAGCCAGAAACATCTTGTCAAACCAGAAACAAAAAAACTATCAAAAACTACTAGGATTGGCCGAGCACGGTGGCTCACGCCTGTAATCCTAGCACTCTGGGAGGCCGAGGTGGGAGGATTGCTTGAGGTCAGGAGTTCGAGACTAGCCTGCGCAAGAGTGAGACCCCGTCTCTACTAAAAATAGAAAGAAATTAGCTGCACAACTAAAAATACATAGAAAAAATTAGCTGGGCCTGGTGACACACGCCTGTAGTCCCAGCTACTCCGGAGGCTGAGGCAGAAGGATTGCTTGAGCCCAGGAGTTTGAGGTTGCTGTAAGCGAGGCTGACGCCACGGTACTCTAGCCAGGGCAACAAAGTGAGACACTGTCTCAAAAAAAAACAAAACAAAACTACTAGGATTATGTCAAACAGACTCAGGAACCAATTTAAAGAAACTTTCCCATGTCAAAGATAGGACAATTAGAACACTAAAGGGATAATTACTACAGGATATTGAAACACATCAAGTAAGTTTCAATCTAGATGTACATAATGATAATTTAAGAAGAAGAATTTATTGTCACATTGAAGAATGTTAGTAAACCAACTTGTTATTTCAAAAATTGGCAAATAAAGGGGGCAAATTAAGCATTTACTCTGCTTTAGACTGTTAGATCAGATAACCAAAAAGTTGATGAAGGAAAATTTCTCTTTATAGAAACACAGCTAATAAATAAAGAAGAAATTATAGAATTATAACATCACCATTTTACACCCTTTACTGAAAGAATGGATAAAGACAATGATCCTTGACGTCTACTCACATCATGAAAATAAAGACCATCAGTACTTTTTTGTCTCCTGATGAAGCAGTTATGCAAAACACAAACAAAAAAATATCAAACTTGATTCTAATCAAGCCTTTAGGACTAATTATAACATCAGTTTACAGTTAACACAGAGGAAATTGCATTTGACAAATGCAATCAGTCAAATCCAAACTGTGGAAAGCTCTACTCCATAAATTACCTGATTCTTCAATAATTCAAAGATGGGGAAAAAGTGAGAAAGAACTAAAGAACAAAATAAAACTTAAGAGAAAAATCAAGCAATTGAAATGTATGGAACATATTTGAATACCGATTCGAACAAAAAAAAACTTTTAAAAAAATGTATGAGGCCATATGTGAAATTTGAAAAGTTCCTGAATTCTTGATATTGAAGACTTTCTCTTCTCGTGTGATAATAGCAGTGTTATTATATTTTTAAAGGAATTATTTGCGAGATGTATACTGATTTACCAGTGAAATGGTAATGCCATAAATAGAAAACAAACTGGGGCTTTTGGAAGTTAAAAACATAATGGCAGGAATGAAAAAGAAGGTGAAGATACTGCCCAGAATGTGGAGCAGAAAGCCCAAGAGATGGGAAATAGAGGAGAATTTTTTTTAAAAGAAAGAAGGAAAAGAACAGTCCAGGAAACCCAACATCCAAATAATAGGAGTTCCAGGAAGAAAAACAGAGAAAACTCACAGAAGGAAATAACCATGAAAATTATTCAGTAACATTTTCTAGAACTGAAATGCCTGGGTCCTTCCCTGAATATTCAGCTGAACAGATAAAAATCAAGCACACAAAGCATAGCACTGTGAAATTTCAGAACTCTGTTCCCCAACAGTCTCAAATTGTTTGGAAATCCTACAAGCTTCCAAGGAGATGAAAAGTTCACAAATATTGACCTGTTAAAATGAGTGAAAATATGATAAACAAAAAAAGAAACACACACAAAAAAAAGTTCACAAATAAAGATTCAGAAATAAAAACGAATTCGAAGATATCATGAAGAAAACACTGAGAGGTAGCAGATAAATGGAACAATACCATGAGAGCTCTGAAAGAAAAGTACTTCCAAGTTAGAATTATTAAACACCCTTTCTCAAGGATATATTGGAGGACATACTCTACGAAAATGAAAGCAGAACGACATGGCGCCCAGAAAGTGAGGATTTCCACCCAGGAGACAGCCAAAGGGAATCCCCAGTTTGACAGAAGGGAGATGTTATCCCAGGATGACTGCTGTGAGCCGGGTCTAGGGCAACCCAGCAGGAGGCTCTTAGCGAGCCTCAGAGAACCTTCTTTTAGAAAGAGATGCGTTGGATAGAACTTCTGCTGGCAGTAAGCATATTGAAAATGGTTCAGACAACTGGCAACAGGTTTGGGGTTAAATTAGTGACAACCACTTAAGAAAACTAAGTCATCAAAAAGGACACATTTATCCTGCCTTTTCTATGCAGACTGCATTTCAGGGTAATGAAACAGTTGATGAGGGAGGATTTTGTACTGCTAGAGGAATGGTAGCTAAAGCAGAGGAATATTGGGATTTTTAAAACAGCATTTTAAGCACCCGGTGAGGTGACAGATGCAGGCCAGGATCATCAGTGGGTGCTAAAACATAGTAGGTAAGAGGCAGGAAAGGGAACTTCATCGTGGAGGAATCGGCTGACACCGCCTGCATTCACTGGTCAATCGTAGCGTCTCCAAAACCGGAGTGCCAGGTATCCTGTCCCTTATAACGTGGTATAATAAGAAGAGCTCAGAACTAATTGTCTTAGTTGGGATTGTGTAAGAAGCAGGCCTGGAGAGGAGGATTCCAGTACCAGTCATTC
>CM052456.1:1456826-1496252 GCA_028533085.1 Varecia variegata
GAGAGAGAAGAAATATACAAATACATAAACCTAGTAAAGCCTTGCGAAATTACACCCAGGATGCCACAGATTTTGAGACCACAGAATGGACATTTTGCTCCCATCCAGAAGGGAAGGGGGATAAGATTCTTGTTTCGAAGTTGGGGGCCCAGTTGGAGGGGGCAGCCAGGCAGGGAAATGGCACAAAATCCGGAGGGCAGGTAGAGTCCGAATCCTGCTTGCTCAGTAATTGCCCCACTCAATATTCCCAAACTGGGCCAACACTGTGCTCGCACTGTCCAGCCAGGAATTTCCTGGAATCACTGATGCTTTCTTGGGTTCAACTGCAGACCCTGAACCCTTCTCCTGTCGGTGCTCAGGCCGGAGTGAACAGTCGCCACTAGATGGCACCAGACTGCGCGTTTGCAGGGCAGCAACGTCTCCAAGACTCCGCTGGCTCTTTACCCATTTCTGTTCATCTCACTCCGAAAGACAAGAAAACTAATCGGAGACAAGAGGTCAGAAAGGAAGACAACGGGCTTCAGTCTTTCACAAATGATATGGTAGCCTATGTAAAAAAATCGCAAAGACAGCTTAGCAGAAGCAATACGTTACCATGACATCACTATGCAAACTGTAGTTGCATGCCTGTAAAATCTAACAGGTATTCAGTAAGCATTGCCATACCATAACTGGCACGAAGAAAACACGATTTAAAAAGAGACTGCATTTAACTAGCTCAAAAATAAAATATCTAAAAGTAAATCTAATACAGGATTATAAGGCCTGTACAGAAAAAAATTGTAAAATTTCATTGAAAGACACTTAGAAGGCCGGGTGTGGTGGCTCACGCCTGTAATCCTAGCACTCTGGGAGGCCGAGGCGGGAGGATCGCTCGAGGTCAGGAGTTCGAGACCAGCCTGAGCAAGAGCAAGACCCAGTCTCTACTAAAAAATAGAAAGAAATGATCTGGACAGCTAAAATTATATACATAGAAAAAAATTAGCCAGGCACGGTGGCACATGCCTGTAGTCCCAGCTACTCAGGAGGCTGAGGCAGGAGGATCGCTTGAGCCCAGGAGTTTGAGGTTGCTGTGAGCTAGACTGACGCCACAGCACTCTAGCCTGGGTGACAGGCGAGACTCTGTCTCAAAAAAAAAGTAAAAAAATAAAAAGATGTCAGTTCTTCCCAACCTGATCCACAGATCTTAATCCAAATAAAAATCCCAGCAAGTTATTTTGTGGATAGCAAGAAACTGATGCTAAAGTTTATATGGAGAGGCAAAAGACCCAGAATAGACAACACAGTATTGAAAAACAAAGTCATAGGATTGATATTACCCAACTTCAAGACTTAATGTAAAGCTACCGTAACCAAGACAGTGTAGTGTTAACAGAAGGATAGAAAAATAGATCATTGACCATATTTATGTGGGTCTATTCCCACATAAATAGAGGAGCCCAGAAAGAGAGAGCCCAGAAATAGACCCACATAAATATGGTCAACTGATCTTTGACAAAGGAGTAAAGCAATACAGCAGAGCAAAGGTAGTCTTTTCAACAAATGGCGCTAGAACAACTGGACACCCACATGTAAAAATATTAATCTAGACACACACTGTATGCCCTTTGTCAAAATTAACTCAAGATGGATCGTAGACCTAAATGTAAAACAGAAAACCACAAAACCCCTAAAGATAACACAGGAGAAAACCTAGATTAGTTTGGTTATAAAGATGACTTTTTAGATACAACACCAAAAGCACAATCCATGAAAGAAATAATTGATGAACTGGACTTCGTTGAAATTAAAAACTTTTGTTCTGCAGAAGATAATGTCAAGAAAATAAGACAGTCCACAAACTGAGAGAAATTATTTGCAAAATACACATCTGAGAAATAACTATTATCCAAAATACACAAACTCTTAACAATAAGGAAAAGAACAAAATTTTTTAAAATGGGCAAAAAACTGAATAGATACCTCTCCAAAGAAGATACACATATGGCAAGCAAGCATGTGAACAGGCACGCCACGTCATATGTCCTTAGGGAATTGGAAATGAAAACAATGACATACCACTTCACACTTATTATAATGGCCAAAATCCAAAATACTTACACCACCAAATGCTGGCAAGGATGTGGAACAATAGGAATTGTTATTCATTGCTTGTGGGAACACAAAATGGTATGACCACTTTTCAAGACAGCTTAGCAATTTCTTAAAAAATAAACCATACTTTTATCATATAATCCAGCAATCGCATTCCTTGGTATTTACCCAAATGAACTGAAAACTTAAGCCCACACAAAAACTTCCACGCAGATGTTTATATCTGCTTTAACCATAATTGCCAAAACGTAGAAGCACCCAAGATATCCTTTAATAGGTAAGTGAGTAAATAAATTGTGGTACAGCCAGACAGTGGAATATTACTCAGGACTAAAAAGAAATGAGCTATCAAGCTTATAGGAAAGACTTAGAGGAAACTCAAGTGCATATTAATAAGTGAAAGAAGCCAATCTGGAAATATGTAATGCTATACATATTGTATGATTCCAGCTATATGACATTCTGAAAAAGGTAAAACTGCAGAGACAGGAAAAGGATCAGTGGTGGCCGGGGGTCAGGGAGAGAGGGGTGACAGGCAGAACACACAGACTTGTAGGGCAGCGAAACGATTCTATTTGGTGCGTAATGGGGAATGTATATTATTATAATTTGTCAAAACCCATAGAATGGACAACACCAGGAGGGAACCCTAGCGTAAACTATGGGCTTCAGGTGACAATGACGTGTCAACGTAGGTTCATCGGTTGTAACCAGTGTACCTCTGTGCTGTGGGACATTGATAGTGCGGGAAGCTCTGCATGTGTGGGTTCATGGGCACATGGGAACCCTGTACTTTCTGCTCAATTTTGCTACGAACCTAAAAGTGCTCTAAAAAATAACATTTATTAATTTTAAAAAAGAAACCTAAAAAACGATAATGTAGGCACATTTATCCAGAAACACATAAAACTTTATTTTGCAAATTTTTTAATTAATTTTTTTGAGACAGGGTCTCACTGTGTCACCCAGGCTAGAGTGCAGTGGCATCATCATGTAGCTGCTCACTGCAACCTCAAACTCCTGGGCTCAAGCGATCCTCCTGCCTCAGCCTCCCGAGTAGTTGTGACTACAGGCATGCACCACCATGCCCAGCTAATTTTTTCTATTTTTTGCAGAGATAAGATCTCGCTCCTGCTCGGGCTGGCCTCAGACCCCTGGTCTCAAGTGATCCTCCCACCTCGGCCTCCCAAAGTGCTAGCATTATAGGAATGAGCCACTGCACCTGGCCAACCCTATTTTTAAATAAATATTCACTTATGGTTTATAAAAATGAAACTTACCCTTCCTGACAAGAGGATGTCTGGGAGAACTTCTCTGCAATATTTTCATAATGGAGAGAAATGAGGAAAGATAGATTAAAGACAGGGTAGAGAAAAAGGGAGAGAGAAAAGAGGAAAAGGAACCATATGGATTAAGAAAAAGGAAGTACACATTCTCCCTGAAATATTTAGAGAAAAATATATACACACGCATTTTTATGCAGAGGTTATGAGTTAAGCTTCCCTATAAAATTAGTTCGATGTGTGCTACTAGGATTTTCTTAATTGATCATTCTTTTCCCCACCCACAGCCCAGCTCTGCTAAGGTTAGTCCTACCCTTCTCCAACTTGTTCCTTATGCAACCTGGAGGGGGTATGGTGGGGTGGAGGGAAGGAAGAGAACAGTCCCACTTCCCACCCCAGAAAGAGAACAACAGCAGAGTTCCACAGCCTGGGCCCTGCTCGTGTTTGGCTTGCAGGACTGGGGGGGCCTGGTCAGTCCCCGGGCAGACAGCATCCTTGCAGGGGCCCTGCCTCGGGATCCTTCTGGAATGTCCGAGGACTGAGGCCCTAGGTAGCTAACCCTTGAGTTTTTGCTTCGAGTTGAATATAATTTTCACAGAGATACAGAGACTATGTCATAGCCACCAAGCACGTGACCAGTTGAATATTGAAAATGAAGTCTGTGCTTTTTGTCTGTTGAGAGGCTGTGGACCGTGAGCTTCTGATACTCCTACACCCTTGCTAAGTGTGCCGAAATCGCAGCTCCGTGACGGCCACCCAACGTCCCTCCCTGCACGAGCCATGTCTTGGAACTGATGATGCAGCCGGCAGTCCTGAGAATCAGGTGATGCATCGTAGGTCCTCGCTGCACCTGCTTCCCTCCAAAGTGCGACCGGCTCACTGCCGTCTAAAACGCCACGGAGGTGTAAGGGTTCCTCTCCTGGGTGCGCCACGGCCCTGCAGTGCCACCCGGCCGCCCACGACGCCCTGTGGGATTTGGGGCTGGGGACCAGGCACAGCTGTGTGGAAACTCATGCAACTGCTCTTGCAGCCGCTGATCAAGTCCCGCATGGCCGACCTCGGAGTGTCCTGTCTTCTGCCAGCATCTGTGGAACTCTGGGAGGCTAACGTAGCAGTAGTGGAGTTACCCCGCGTGGGCTCGCCTGCTGGTGGCTCCCTTCCACGGCAATTCACCCCAAGAAACAAGGTGTGGGGAGGGCAGAGACAGTAGCTGAAATGACACCGAGGCATCTACATAGTCTCCAAAGTGGCATAAATCATTAGCCACCTCGTACTGACATCTGGTTAAACATCTATTAATACCTAGTTGCACCTTAATCCAGCCGTTTCCAACTTTTCCTCCAATGAGGCCTCTAGAATGGCCTCAGTCGCTGGCTGTACAGGCCTCGGGAAATCTCTGTGCTGTGTGCACCAGGTGTATTTCCAGCATTCTCTGCACAAAACAAGTCAGCGAAGGCCGGGCGCGGTGGCTCACACCTGTGATCCCAGAACTCTGGGAGGCCGAGGCGGGAGGATCGCTCGAGGTCAGGAGTTCGAGACCAGCCTGAGCAAGAGAGAGACCCCGTCTCTACTAAAAATAGAAAGAAATGATTTGGACAGCTAAAAATATATAGAAAAAATTAGCCAGGTGTGGCTAAAAATATATAGAAAAAATTAGCCCGGGCTAGAGTGCCGTGGTGTCAGCCTAGCTCACAGCAACCTCAGACTTCTGGGCTCAAGCGATCCTCCTGCCTCAGCCTCCCGAGTAGCTGGGACTACAGGCATGCGCCACCATGCCTGGCTAATTTTTTATACATATATTTTTAGTTGTCCGTATAATTTCTTTCTATTTTTAGTAGAGACGGGGCCTCGCCCTTGCTCAGGCTGGTCTCGAACTCCTGACCTCGAGCGATCCTCCTGCCTCGGCCTCCCAGAGTGCTAGGATTACAGGCATGAGCCACTGCACCCAGCCAGTGGTAAATTTTTATTAAAATAATTATTATTATTGTCATTGTCATCTCACTCATAGAAAAGCCATAGTGTGGTATACACACGCACACACACACACACACACAAACTGAAGCATCCATCTTTAGAATTTGAAATATGAGCTTTTGGATAAGGCTTCAGCTGTAGATAGCACATCGATTCCCAAACTAAAAGATTTGCTTACGTATCTCAAAACTGCCCTGGGAAATGCTAGTTGTGCAATATTAGCCATTTCCTCCTAAGGGAATTCTCTACCAATGCTTAGATATGAAATCTTTCTTCACTAGACACGTATCTTTTGCCAAACCTGTTTGGAAAACCATTCAGCTGGAAGGTTTATTTGATCAATCTAGTTTGCAGCCAAGACATCTCTCTGTCCTGTAGTCAGTCAAACTTTAGAACTTGTATCCTAAGCGTAACTAGATCCTATCTATAAAAAGACCAATATGAATGAAACCTTAGCAAAACAACTAACGATAACCACATAATCAAGTCGAAAGTTATACTGTAAGCTGTCAAGATTATGTTTATAGGAAAGGCTCAGAAAAACAAATATTTTCATGGTCAGAATAAACAAACCAGGCTGTTTAGTTTGCTCGCTCCTCTGCGGTTGAAGAATTTATCTAGTGTGTAGTACAGTTAGTGGTCAGACAGGCTCTGGAGCCAGACTCCCTGCATCTGAACCCCACTTCTCACCACATACCAGCTCTGCACCCCTGGCCAGGCTATTTAACTTTTCAGGGTCTCAGTCACACCTTCTGCAGAAGAGGGGACGTCACACTGCCACTTTCAGAGGGTTGTTATGAGGGTAAAGTAGATAACGCAAATAAAATGGTTAGAATAGTGTCTGGCACATAGATATATTTGCTAAATATTAGTATTATTATTATTTGATACAGGGTCTTGCTCTGTCTCCCAGGCTGGAGTTCAGTGGTGCAATCACAGCTCCTAGCAACCTCAAACTCCTGGACTCAAGCAATACTCCTGGCTCAGCATCCCGAATAGCTGGGACTACAGGTACACAGTACCATGCCCAGATAATTTTTTAAAATTTTCTGCAGAGATGGGGTCTTGCAAGGTTGCCCAGGCTGATCTCAAACTCCTGGACTCAAGCAATACTCCTGGCTCAGCATCCCGAGTAGCTGGGACTACAGGTGCACACTACCATGCCCAGCTAATTTTTTAAAATTTTCTGTAGAGATGGGGTCTTGCAAGGTTGCCCAGGCTGATCTCAAACTCTTGTGCTCAAGCAGCCCTCCTGCCTTAGGCCTCCCGGAGTGCTGGGATCGCAGGCCTGAGCCACAGAGCCCCTGGGATGCAGCCCTCACTTCCAGCCGTGCTGCAAACTGAGTGAGTTTTCTTTCTCTCACCTTTGCACAGGCCCTTTCCTAGCGAGGACTTTGTGATGCTGAGCGAGCACAGGGTTCTGCAGAGTGCCTTGCCGATGGCCTGACTTCCTGCTCCCCCCCTGGGCAGGCCTTCCTTGTGGAGGGCTGGGCGCTGGGGAGGACTGGACGGGGAATTGTGGAGCCCCAGTCTGCTGGCTCACAGGACGGCGAATGCCCCTCTCGGAGCAGACGGCAGGCAGAGCGTGGGTCCCGTGGTCTACGCCTTCCTCCTCCAGGCAGGAAACCACGGCCCTGCCCTGCACTGAGGGCAACCGCGTTTCAATGTTTATCAGCGAACAGAGAACCAGGAGCTGGAAAGGGTGGGGCAGGGACTTTGCTCTTCTTTATAAACCCTGCACTAATTGATGTGTTAGCTGAGTATTATTACTTTATTCATTTTTTTTTTTTTTAGTTTAAATCCTTCCTTAATTATATGGGCAGCTGCCCCATCCCTTTGCAGGCAAAGCTTCACGAAAGAACCGTCCCCACTTCCTACCTCCCTCTCTTCCCCTCCCATCCAATCTTTTTTTTTTTTTTTGAGACAGAGTCTCGCTCTGGTGCCCAGGCTAGAGTGAGTGCCGTGGCATCAGCCTCGCTCACAGCAACCTCAAACTCCTGGGCTTAAGCGATCCTCCTGCCTCAGCCTCCCGAGTAGCTGGGACTACAGGCATGCGCCACCATGCCCGGCTAATTTTTTCTATATAGATTTTTAGTTGTTCAGCTAATTTCTTACTATTTTTAGTAGAGATGGGAGTCTTGCTCTTGCTCAGGCTGGTCTCGAACTCCTGAGCTCAAAGGATCCTCCCGCCTGGGCCTCCCAGAATGCTAGGATTACAAGCGTGAGCACCATGCCCATCCCGTCCCTCCCATCCAATCTTAAAGAAAAAACAGTTGCAATGTATAAACAATTTTTATCCAATGTGTATAGGATGTTTCATATTCAGCTCGTACTAAAAGACTTCAATGAAAACTAATACTCCCCTCCCCCACTCCCAGTGAAAACCACTTCCAACTTTTATGCTGTTTCCACTGGTAACTATTTACATATTTCAAAACTGCGGGCTTATACTGCTATTGCTTGATTCATTCCATTTCATTTCAGTTATTTATTTTGAGACAGGGTCTCCCTCTGTCACCCTGGCCAGAGTGCAGTGGCATCATCATAGCTCACAGCAACCTCAACCTCCTGGGCTCAAGCGATCCTCCTGCCTCAGCTTCCCAAGTAGCTGGGACTACAAGTCTATCCCACCACACCTGGCTAATTTTTCTATTTTTTGTAGAGATGATGCTGAAATTTGGCCAAAGGCTTGAAGGAGATGAGGTCAGCAAGATATTTATGTCATCTGTAGGAAAATCATTCCAGGCAAAAGGAAGAGACACAACAAAGGTCCTTAGGTGAGAGCAGAGCTGGCATGTTCAAGGAACAGCATGGAGGCCAGTGGAACAGAATGAGCGAGGAACATGGATGATGAGGTGATGGGAGTGGGTTGGAGGCGGGGGAATACAAGGGTTGTATATCGTTGGCATGACTGTGGCTTTAACTCAGAGTTAGACGTGGAGTCATTGCATGGTTTTGGAATAAAATAAAATTTAAGTCTCCTCTTACTGCTGTGCAACGAATAAGTACAATAAGTACTATAATAGATACAACAATGGAATATGGGTAAAATAATTAGGCTATCTGGTCTTCCTTTTTTTTTTTGAGACAGAGTCTCACTCTGTTGCCCGGGCTGGAGTGAGTGCCGTGGCATCAGCCTAGCTCACAGCAACCTCCAACTCCTGGGCTCAAGCGATCCTCCTGCCTCAGCCTCCCGAGTAGCTGGGACTACAGGCATGCGCCACCATGCCTGGCTAATTTTTCTCTATATATATTTTTAGTTGGCCAGATAATTTCTATTTTTTTTTTAGTAGAGACGGGCTCTCGCTCTTGCTCAGGCTGGTCTCGAACTCCTGACCTCAAACAATCCGCCTGCCTCGGCCCCCCAAGTGCTAGGATTGGCGCGTGAGCCACCGCGCCCGGCCTATCTGGTCTTCCTAACGCAGAAATGTCAAAATTAACATGTACAAGATTGAATTTTTAAGTGTTCTCCCCTAAATCTATTCTTCCCCACAGTCTTCCCTATCTCAGTAACCGGCTCCACCCAGAACCCGAGGCCAGACACCTGTGAGTCACACTCAGTTCCTCCTGTCTGTCGCCTCCTTCTCCCTAAATCCACCGCGACATCCTGTCCCTACCCGTGAACTCGCATCCCTGTTCAGCCCCGTGGTCTCTTGCCTGGCCTGTCACTGCTGCTGCTGCCACTGACTCCAGCTCAATCCTTTTGAAAATGAAAATCAAACCACATCATTCTCTCTGGGAGGCCGAGGCGAGAGGATCGCTCGAGGTCAGGAGTTCGAGACCAGCCTGAGCAAGAGCGAGACCTCATCTCTACACTAAAAATAGAAAGAAATGATCTGGACAACTAAAAATATATAGGAAAAATTAGCCGGGCACGGTGGCACATGCCTGTAGTCCCAGCTACTCGGGAGGCTGAGGCAGGAGGATCGCTTGAGCCCAGGAGTTGGAGGTTGCTGTGAGCTAGGCTGATGCCACGGCACTCACTCTAGCCCAGGCAACAGAGCGAGACTCTGTCTCAAAAAAAAAAAAAACAAACAAACAAAAAAAAAAACCCACATCATTCTCTGGTTAAAACCTCTCAGTGGGCCATGGAGAGAAACTGTTTAACAAAGTGAGAGTTTTATCTGGAGCGGTGGGATTGTTTCAGAATTAGCTAAAGCGGTGGCTGATCAACACCATGAATGAATGTACCAAATCTCACGGAACTGCTCACTTTTAGATGGTTAGTTTTATGTCACATGAGTTTCACCTCAACTTTTAAAAAAATCCTTTAATAGCTTGTCACTGCATTTAAACTAAAACTTTTCTTACTGTATGAGTTAGGTGTAGATGTGGTTGCAAGTTCTAGAAAACCCAAAGTAATAGAGACTCAAGCAACATAGAAGTTTCTTTCTTTCACGTAAAGAAAATCCGAGAACAGCCGTGATCAGACAGTGTGTGATGGAGTCACTGGGTCGGACGCAGCTGCCCGAGGGGCCGAGCTCGGCACCTGCTGCTGTCCTGCAGGACGTGGTCTCAGCCACACACGTCACAGGACAGCGCAATGGCAAAGAGAAGACAACGGCCCAGTCAGATAAGGTTCTGGCACCAAACGTGTGACAGTGACCGGGTAGCCTTTGCTAGAGCTCCCGCAGCTGCAGGGACACGGCACCTGATGACTGAGGGGCGACCGCGCGCTCAGCCGCCCCTTGTCTTCATCCCTCTCATCATCATGCCCCCAAAATAAATACTTTTTATTCATTTTTCTTTTTCTTTTATTTTATTTTCTCCCTTCTCCGGATCAGATCATTTTTCAAATTTATTTTCTAAAAAGGAAAAAAATGCTGAGATGACTTTTTTTTTTTTTTTTTTTTTTGAGACAGAGTCTCGCTCTGTTCCCCGGGCTAGAGTGAGTGCTGTGGCGTCAGCCTAGCTCACAGCAACCTCAAACTCCTGGGCTCAAGCGATCCTCCTGCCTCAGCCTCCCGAGTAGCTGGGACTACAGGCATGCGCCACCATGCCCGGCTAATTTTTTCTATTTTTAGTTGTTTGGCTAATTTTTTTCTATTTTTGGTAGAGACGGGTCTTGCTTTTGCTCAGGCTGGTCTCGAACTCCTGACCTCAAGCCGTCTTCCTGCCTCAGCCTCCTGAGTAGCTGGGACTACAGGCATGCGCCACCATGCCCAGCTAATTTTTTTTCTATATATATTTTTTAGTTGGCCAGATCATTTCTCTCTATTTTTTAGTAGAGACAGGGTCTCGCTCTTGCTCAGGCTGGTCTCGAACTCCTGACCTCGAGCGATCCGCCCGCCTCTGCCTCCCACAGTGCTGGGATTATAGGCGTGAGCCACTGCGCCCGGCCGAGATGACCTTTTAAAAACAATTCTTTGGGGGTAAAAAACTATCAAAATAGCCCGGAAAGCAGAAACAACAGAGCGATAAAACTTTCCACGGGGCAAGGGACAAGAAGGCAACGGCGAGCACATTCCTCCGCTTTTTCCCTCTGCCACCCAAGCTCTATTTGTACTTGACGAGGCCAAACTAAACTTTTTGTCCTTGTTAGGAGCTGCAGGGATTTTTCCATTCTTCTTTTTTCCCAGACCTCCGCCGTCCTCTTCCAGCAGAGCTGGTTGAGGTCAACTTTTCACCTTAATCTCATTGGATTCCTCTCCCCATTTTCTCCAGAGAATGTCACTTAAGTGACATATTTCAGCGCCGAAAGAATGAAGGAAATGTTTTAGTTGAGTATTTTTATAGCACTGATTACTACTCAGTGGAGTTCGGATGCTCCAGGATAAAAAAAGATTCTTTCGGATGCTTCCACCCTGCTGTCGGTGCCATGGAAGAGTTCGTGGGAAGTAGCCTCAAGGACTAAGGAGTCGCCTTACTGCATGGTGGCATCTCAGTTTGCTTTGATTTGTTGACTATTTATTTCCTTAAAATTTCTGCAATTTTAAGCATTTCTGCTCCTGCAAAGGAAGAACCGTGGAGCAGTTCAGTGCTGGGTCTCTGGAGCCGCTGCTCGGTCAGAGCCTTGCTGCTGCTTACCTGTGCCTCAGTTTCCCATCCTGTTGGGATGCGAGACTGAGATATGCCCGGCACATTTCAAATGCAGGTGCCAGGTGTACACTTGCTGCCGTGGATCAATTGAGAGGCGAGACCGACACCATCCTGCACTTATGACGATGACTCGCCCTGTGACTTAGGCAAATGACTTAAACCTTGCTTTAATTGTTCGTAATCAAGTGTCTCCCTCACAAGATTGTTATGAAAATCACCTTAGATAGGCCAAGAAAAATGCGTGATACAGGGTATGGTGAATACTAAACACTGAGTGTGAGTTAATATTGTCCAGCAAGAAAAGTCAATAAACAGCCTAAGGAATGAAATAACTCATGGCAGGAAAAGGTCAGCGTGACGTAGGTGCACCTGCCTGGATATCGAACGTGAGTCCAGATAAATAAGGAGTGAGCCAGATAAAAAAGAAGGGAAGAGAGTTTTTACAAGAGGAAGCCAGAGAAGAGCCTCCTCATTGTAAACAAACTCAGAGAAGTTTAACATGGTAAGACTGGGAGCTGAGGCCGGGCGAGGTGGCTCACACCTGTCATCCCAGCACTCTGGGAGGCCGAGGCGGGAGGATCGCTCAAGGTCAGGAGTTCGAGACCAGCCTGAGCAAGAGCGAGACCCCGTCTCTACTAAAAATAGAAACAAATTATCTGGCCAACTAAAAATATATATATATAGAAAAAATTAGCCGGGCATGGTGGCGCATGCCTGTAGTCCCAGCTACTCGGGAGGCTGAGGCAGGAGGATCGCTTGAGCCCAGGAGTTTGAGGTTGCTGTGAGCTAGGCTGACGCCATGGCACTCACTCTAGCCCGGGCAACAGAGTGAGACTCTGTCTCAAAAAAAAAAAAAAAGAAGAGTGGGAGCTGGGAGTGGCAGGCAGAAATCACTTCGTGACAGACTGTTCCAGTTATTCTCGCAGCTGTGCTTCCTCCTGAGCAATGGGAGAAACCGGCCACTATGGCGTGGGCTTTAGCAGGGGACGATAAAACCAGAAGGGCATTCTAGAAAGCACCTGTGCACTGGAATGGAGGGGACCAAAACTGGAGGCAAAAGATGTCACGTGTTCGGTTTGAAATATCCTCCGTCCTCGTGTACGTAGAGTTTACAGGGACCGTGTCTTAGGTTCACCTCCTGTCACCCGCTGTACTGAGGAGTGTCATCTGTCCTCCTGAAACTCGCCAAAATGCGGGCCACACGCGCAGGTGCTAGAGGATCCTTCCAAGTGTTTGCTGGTTTGGGTGCTTGTCGGGTCCCATGGGGAGACCAATTCTTAGTCACACGTTGCTGACACTGGTACCATTAGTCCTCTGTGCTGCCATCTGGAGCTGCCCCCAGACACACCATGTGACCAGCGGTGCGGCGGAGATGATTAGCACCGGGTTTTCCTTCCAGAAGTTTAATGTTTACCCTGCCCGGAGGAGGAGTACAAGTACTTCCTCATAAAATCCTATAATGAGTCACAAACATCTTTACCACCTGACCGGGCCCTATCCAACTATTTTAAAATAATTCCCTGGAAATGGCTTAGGTGTTGGGGAGAAGTGGGGGCTAAATGAGCCCTTTTGTGGGAGCCCAGCTCCCTGGAGTTGCCTAATTCACCGGCAGAGCACAGTGTGACTTGGCAGAGCCCACGCAGAGATTGCAAATCGAGATAAGATAAATGAGTAATAAATATCTTATTCAAATAAAGAATAAATGCCATTTTAAAGGTCATTGGCCTCAACTGTTTTTCTCATAAAAGCATCATGGGATTTGCAGAGGAAAGTGTTTTATGGTTTATTTTTGTTTTTAATTTTGTCCGATAGAAGCCCTGGGCAGAAGAGCCTCCAGCAAAATTTTAAGTCAAGGAGGGGAACTTAAACAGCATTTCCCTCTTTGTTATTCACTATTCTTTGCATTCTCAGCCTGCTACCGTCTTGAAAACAAGGAAAAGGACAAACTGATTCACATAAGACTTCAGTACACGTTTCTTAGTGTAAGGGGGACCCAATCCCAGGGAACCAAGGATGATCTCAGACCCCAGGGCAAGAGGAACTTGCTGGAAAACATGGATTTGGAGTCAGGAAGATAACAGAAGGCAGTGCAAGTCGGGACAGATTCTTCCTCCGCTCCTCCCCTGCGCCCCTCCCCCGTGCAATTTAGCAGCTAACTTCACAAACCTTTCAAAGCTCCACCTCGAGATCTTTAACCGCCACTGGGGCTGCAAGACTGCTTCCACGCCACTTATGCAAAAAGGCCCCTTGGCCGAGCTCGGTTAAATTATATCATTACTGGGAACTGTGCCCACTCTGAAATAATAAACTTATAAATCTCTCTCTCTCAGTCTCTGACAACAGTGTCCTCAATTCTACACTTCAAGTTCACGGAGACTTCAGTCTTCACCCCTGTCCCCAGTCTCAGCCTTTGCCAGCTTCAGCAACTCTCTAGTCTAACCTGATTTTTTTTCTTTTTTTTTTGAGAAAGAGTCTCGCTCTGTTGCCCCGGCTAGAGTGCCGTGGCGTCAGCCTAGCTCACAGCAACCTCAAACTCCTGGGCTCAAGCGATCCTCCTGCCTCAGCCTCCCGAGTAGCTGGGACTACAGGCATGCGCCACCATGCCCAGCTAATTTTTTTCTATATATATAATTTTAGCTGTCCAGATAATTTCTTTCTATTTTTAGTAGAAACAGAGTCTCGCTCTTGCTCAGGCTGGTCTCGAACTCCTCAGCTCAAGCGATCCACCCGCCTCGGCCTCCCAGAGTGCTGGGATTACAGGCGTGAGCCACCGCGCCTGGCCTCTAACCTGAATTTCATCCCCTCCTTCACGGAATTAATTTTCTTAGGTTTCTACTTTGTTCCACACTAGTTGTTCTCAACTTTAGCTGTTTGCTGGAATCAGAGAGCTTAAAAAAAAAAAAAAAAAACACTGTGCCTGGGACCTAGAGATTTTAATTAAATTGGTTTATGGTGCAGCTTAGGTATGAGGAATTGTGAAAGCTTTCTAGGTGATTCTAATCCACCAGTAAGGCCAAGGACCTCCAGGTACTGGAGATACAGCAATGAAAAGACAACTGGCGGAGCTCATATCCTCGCAAGTGCAAACTCGGTTCCTCCTCTGACTACCAGCTGCCTCAGTTTCCCCTTGCCAGCCTGTCCTCCCGCCACGGCTGCTCCTGCAAGTCTTGCTCTTAGATGAAACCTCGACCCACTGTCTCTGCTCAAGCGCCCGGGGGTCCTGGCACAGCCGTGCTCACATGGGACTCTGCTGATCAGCTTCATTACAAATGTCTGAGTCCGTTCTCAGCTGGCCTTTCAACGCCGGCAACTTCTTACTTATCTTTTGCCGGCTCCCGCCCTCACTTCTGATAGTATTTCAGATCTTTCTCTTAAACTCTTATCAAGACCCTGCCTCTTCACTCTCAACCTGTTGACCGAGCCTGGTATTTAATAGAGAAAATAGCAGTGGTGGCGCAGGTGACCTGCCTTTCGTTCCCCCTGCGTCTTTCACTCCTTCCTCTCTTCTCCACTCTCTGCCTGCTGAATCTGCCTGGAACCTCTCCATCCCTGTCTCTCCTTCCATGACCTGTGTCTTGAAGGAATTCTCCACACCTGTAGCTTCCGCCTCCCTTTCTCCACTTAGTCCTCTGGAGTTGCAGGTTGACTTCTGCTGCTGTCACCCTGCAGCTTCTGTCCAACTTCTCCATGCTGCGGCACCCGAAGAAAATTATTATGTTTATCTGGCACCTGCGTACAGCAAAGTCGCTTTAGCTGCTCCTGACCATGTTGGGAAACGAGGGGCTTACCTTCAGCCCACCTGTAATTGTTCCTGACCCCCCAGGCTGCCTCGGCATGCCAGCCGGGAAGGTCTGCTCCACTAAGCTGCTCGCGCAAGGGACACCAGTGACCTCATTGACAAGCTCAACATCTGCTTCTCTGTCCTCATTGCTCTATAGCTGAGTTTATTGATCATGAAGATTTTTTGGTTACAGTGGCCACTGTTTGGTCAAGATCACGTGGAATTGGAGGCCGGAAAGTAAGGGGAGATAAAGGCAGGCTACGTTCTTCTGCCAGCTCCTTGATGAAAGCCCAGTGGCTGAGAAGAACTCCGTCACCAACAGACAACGCCTGGGAATCCATGGCCAGAAATGGCCGTTGCAACAAGCAAAGGGTCCCAGAGCCTTAACTGGCTAAGCAATTGGTAAATTGTGACACTCAAGAATTACTTGTGGGCCGGGCGCGGTGGCTCACGCCTGTAATCCTAGCACTCTGGGAGGCCGAGGCGGGTCGATCGCTCAAGGTCAGGAGTTCGAGACCAGCCTGAGCAACAGTGAGACACCCCCCCCCCCCCCCCCCCGTCTCTACTGAAAAATAGAAAGAAATTATCTGGCCAACTAAAAATATATAAAAAAAGTTAGCTGCGCATGGTGGCGCATGCCTGTAGTCCCAGCTACTCGGGAGGCTGAGGCAGGAGGATCGCTTAAGCCCAGGAGTTTGAGATTGCTGTGAGCTAGGCTGACGCCATGGCACTCACTCTAGCCCGGGTAACAGAGTGAGACTCTGTCTCAAAAGAAAAAAAAAAAAAAGAATTACTTGTGTATTACTGTATCCCTAGAATGGTCTCACAAATTATGCTAAGTAATTAAGATCCTAAGCACAGATTATCTGCATGTTTCCAGGGAGAGGCCATTCAGGGAGTTTTTGCATTACAAATCTTAGGATGGCTTTTGTCATGGGTGGGAGTGTGCATGTGCGTGTGCGTGTGCGTGTGTGTATATATACTTGGGATTTTCCAGGGAAACCCTGCATAACTATTCACCTTTATTTTACTTCCTTTTCTTCTAGTTGGCTGCTACTATGAAGGTAAGGTTTGGCCTGACAAAAGAACCCTTCCTCACCAAAATAGGAAGATAGAATATTAGCATCTTGGCAGACAACTGCGTATCTAAGCTGTATTGCAATTAGTGTAGCAGGAGGGGGCTTGGAAAAGTAATCGGCTAAGTTAAACTCTGACCTGTGCTCTCTTCCCTGCGCCTCTTATCCCTCTCCCCAGCTGGGCTGGGGACGCTGGAGTTTCCTGCTTTAGAAATACCTTTATCACAAACCCACCCACCATGGGCTCCCAAAACGCCGCAGGGAATCGTGCCGGTCAGTCAACAACACTCACCTGGGTTTCCTGCCCTTCTGAGTCGGGTCCGGCAGTAGGAGGTACCGGGAAGACACCTGAGAGGAGGTTTCAGCCTCGCTCCCTCTCCTGCTGCAGGTCTGAGCAGATGCATTTCTCCACCTAAGGCCACAGCTCCTGTGTGGCAACACCTTTCCCAGGATTCCAGCTCTCATCAGCTCTGGAAACTCTTTCCCTCCCCTTCCCTCTGCAGGTCTGGACGTGGTAGTGACTTCCCCGTGTCCCTGGGTCCTGCATTGTTTCTCGTTGCATCTGTACTGGCCTCTCTGACTACACCCTTTGTAAATAGTCCCTTCATTTAACTCTTTTTTTGTTACCCTCTTGAATACACCATCTTTTCCCTGCCAAGGTCTTGACTACATGGGTGCACGTGTAGCTCTATACCTCTGGTTCTGCATTTCAGGAAGTATAATTACTATTGTTACTCCAGGTTTTTCTCTTAACTTATTCTATTTCTGTAGTTATCTGCAACTTCAATTACCCAGCATGTAGGAAGGGCAGCAGGACGCCAGAAGCTAGCCTGTTGGCACTGCCAGAGACAATAAAAACCGGTTCTAAGCAGATTGGCGTGTTGCCCGTGAGCTGAGCTGAAAACATCTGAAAATAAATGTGAAACAAGGACATGAAGTTTCAATTTACTTCCAGATGAAATACGATCCTATTATGATAAATGTAATTCTATGTTTATCTTATTTTCCCAGCTGTACTGAGAACACTGAAGCCAGGATTATATGCTACACCTTTGTCTTCCTTATGAAACGCAGCACATAGTAAGTGCTTGATAAACGTTTATGGGATAGATGGATGCAACGTGGGTGAGAAGTACAATTATTCAATGTATTTATTGAGTAGCAACAAACTGCTAAGGAGGAAAGTGGACTCCACACCACAAAATAAGGTAAATTCTCTCTTTCAAATTTAATCAGAAGAGAAGTAAATACAATGAATGACACCAGACCAGAGGAAGAGAGGGTTAAAAGGAGGACAAGGGCCAGGCACAGTGGCTCACGCCTGTAATCCCAGCACTCTGGGAGGCCGAGGCGGGTGGATCACTCAAGGTCAGGAATTTGAGACCAGCCTGAGCAAGAGCGAGACCCCGTCTCTACTAAAAATAGAAAGAAATTATCTGGCCAACTAAAAATATATATAGAAAAAAATTAGCCGGGCATGGTGGCGCATGCCTGTAGTCCCAGCTACTCGGGAGGCTGAGGCAGGAGGATCGCTTGAGCCCAGGAGTTTTGAGGTTGCTGTGAGCTAGGCTGACGCCACGGCACTCACTCTAGCCCGGGCAACGGAGTGAGACTCGGTCTCAAAAAAAAAAAAAAAAAAAATTTCAATCTGTTCTTACTGCTCTTTTCTGTCTCTTTATTCCTGAGCCTGTTCACCATGGAGAAGTTGTAAAGATGACTGACAAGAGTATTTATCACACCCCTGAGGCCACTGACTGGGTGCTTTCATATGGAAAGCACAGAATTGCACCATCATCACCTTCCCTGTGTTCTAGGAAAGGTTTGGCTAAACAGGCAGACTTTGCACTCCGTGGACATTTCAGTTTGAGCTGACAGCGGAGAAGTCAGGTCTGCAGGCAGCACGACCTCCAGGAGCACCATTCTCCTTTGTATTTTATTTTATTTTTTTTGAGACAGAGTCTCGCTCTGTTGCCCGGGCTAGAGTGAGTGCCGTGGCGTCAGCCTAGCTCACAGCAACCTCAAACTCCTGGGCTCAAGCGATCCTCCTGCCTCAGCCTCCCGAGTAGCTGGGACTACAGGCATGCGCCACCATGCCCGGCTCATTTTTTCTATATATATTTTTAGCTGTCCAAATAATTTCCTTCTATTTTTAGTAGGGACGGGGTCTCGCTCTTGCTCAGGCTGGTCTCGAATTCCTGACCTCGAGCGATCCTCCCGCCTCGGCCTCCCACAGTGCTGGGATTACAGGCGTGAGCCACCGCGCCCGGCAATTAAATATTTTAAAATAACAAATAATAAATTCTACCACTTGATCTCTTATGCGTCTACATACTTCCACCTGTCACCCAGGCTCGTATGTTCCGTGGTGTCTTCAGGATCTCCAAGCCATTGGTCCTCTTTTCCTTTATTGATCAGCCCCTTCCTCTTCTCACCCTGACATCGTTTGTTCCCTTGTCCGTTGTGTCATTGACGTCACCCTGGACCCCCTCTCGCCTTTGTCCCCCTGTTCCAGCCGCATCTCCCGCCCTCTGTCCCCGTGCCGGGTGACAGGGAGTGGCTGGAGAAAGCGCTCCTGGGATGACTCCACTTCTGCCTTCAGGGCCATCTGCCCATTTCACCAAGTTTCTCCAGTCAGTTCTCGTTCTCACTCTCCAGAATGGTTGCTTCAGACTGTTTCCATTGTTTCTACAACTTCCCATCTGTTCCACTTCCTTGTTCTCAGTTGATGATGTCAACTTGTGGTCCAAAGAATGAGCTCCCGGAGTCGTCCACACCCAAACCCCTGCAACCTAAGGAGGCAGCATATTGCCTGGCCAAAGGGACTCAAAGGTGCAATTAAGATTATGGACTTTCCAATGGCAAGATTAGCCTGGATTATCCGAGTGGGCCCAATCGAATCACATGAACCCTTAAAAGCAGAGAATGCTCTCCAGCCGAGGCACAGGGACGGGGGCAGGAGAAGCCAGAAAGACCCCCAGTGCGAGAGGATTCTACAGGCTGTTACAGGATCTGGAAGGTGCCTCTAGGAGCTATGGGTGGCCCCCAGCTGACAGCCACAGGGCACTGGGAACCGTGATCCCACAGCCAGAAGCAGCTGGATTCTGCTAACCAGCAGGCTAGGTCTGGCCACTCCCCAGAGCCTCCCGAGACCGGCCCCCACCCTGGCCACCCAGCACCTCGACTCTGGCCATGGGGAACCTGGAGATGAGAAAGCAGCCGAGAAGTCCGTGGGACTCGTGACTTGCAGAACCGTGAGATAACACACGTGTGTCGGTCCAGGCTGGTGAGTTCGGGATCGCTTGTTACAGCAGCAACTGAAAGCTGATACACACGTCCTCACTAGCAGAAAAACGGGAACGCAGACAGGGACCTTTGCAGCGTTCTACAAGCAGTCCACCATCACCGCTGCCCACTCGCGTGCTTTTTCCTCTCTCCTTTTCCCTCCTGTTGTGCTGGAGTTGTTCCTTCCCACCTCCTCGATGGTGGCTTCCCTCTGTGTTCTGGATGTTTCCCCTCCTGACGTGTCTACCGACTGTCCTCCCTCTTGTCGCTCCGCGTCACCTGCTTTGCCAAGTCCTCCCCACCAGCATCCAGTCGTGGACAAGACACTCCCACGACCCTGGCATTTCTGCTCCATTTTGTCACATGCCTGCTCTGACCTGGGGAAGCCACGTCAAGGAGGCTCCGTACAGACCCATCCTAGATATTACTGAGATATTTGCTCCACATTTATTCTGTGAGAATGGCAAGTAAGGGATTTTTTGTTAACAAAAATGTGTACTACAATAGAAATTCAGTTACAAACTCATACTGGACAGAAGAGAAACACTGTGGAGAGAAAGGGGGAGGTAAAGTATTCCCCACTTCTCTGTTCATGTTCTCACTTTGGTTTTAATTTGCTAGTTTCAAAACCAAATAACTTCTTTTTTTTTTTTTTTTTTTTTTTGAGACAGAGTCTCACTTTGTTGCCCAGGCTAGAGTGCCATGGCGTCAGCCTAGCTCACAGCAACCTCAAACTCCTGGGCTTAAGCGATCCTCCTGCCTCAGCCTCCCGAGTAGCTGGGACTACAGGCATGCGCCACCATGCCTGGCTAATTTTTTCTATAGATATTTTAGTTGGCCAGATAATTTCTTTCTATTTTTAGTAGAGACGGGGTCTTGCTCTTGCTCAGGCTGGTCTCGAACTCCTGACCTCAAGCGATCCACCTGCCTCGGCCTCCCAGAGTGCTAGGATTACAGGCGTGAGCCACTGCGCCCGGCCAAATTTCCTCTTCTTGTAAGGACATCAGCCAGACTGGGTCAGGGCCCACTCAAACAGCCTCATTTTAACTTAAGTCACATTCTGAGTACTGGGTTTGGGGCTTCAACATATGAATTTGGCGAGGTGGGGGGTATACGTGATTTGGCCCGTAAGAGTGACCCACCAGCAGCCTGCAGACACTCCGATGTCACTCCCTTGCTTTTCTCTTTCGTCCCCATCTCGCACAGGCGGAGTTGCTCCTTCTCATCGCTCCCGTCTGTGTTCTTGGATGCTATTTCCTCCTTTCTGCTCATGAACCTCGACTCTGATCATCCTCTCCCTGTCTCCAGCCTTACCTCCTTCACTGCTTCCTTCCCATCAGCATTCAATCAATTCCAGAACATTTTCATCACCCCGGAAAGAAACCCAGTTCTCGTTAGCATCCAGGAAGCCAACTCACTCGCCGCTACTGAGCTGGCTCTTTCTCCCCCAACTCTGCCAAGATTCCACCCGCCATGACACAGCCAAGCTTCCTCTGGGTAAGGCCAACAAAGACCTCCATGTAACCAAATCCAATGGCTTGTTTTTTTTTTTTAACAGAGACCCTGTTCTTGTACAGGGGACATTTTTTAGTCTGTATGTTACTTGCTCTCTCAGGAGAATTTGATATCAATGAGCATCCCATCTTTCGCAAAAAAGAGACTTTTCCTGACACCACATTCTCCTGGTTTTCTTGCCTGGTTGTGTGTGTTCAGCCTCACCTGCTGCTTTCTCCCCCTTTACGTAACCAACAATGTTGGGTTCTCCCTTGGGTCTCTTCTCGCTCTGTGTTCTTTCCAGGCCATCCTGTTTTTTCATGGTTGCCATTATTATATGGCGACTATTCTCAAATGTGTGTCTCCAGCCCGTGCCTCTTTTCTGCGTTCCAGACAAGTATCAGCCGCTCACTTTACGTCTCCATTTATACATCTCACATCTCAAACTCATCGGGTGTAAAACTCATCACCTTCCCCCACAAACCTGCTGCGATCTAAGCACTCCCCAGTTTGGCAAAGGGCACCACCATCCACCAAGTGCTCAAATCAACGAAACAAGTAGGGGTCATCTTTGGCTCCATCCCATACTCAATTGATCCACAGATCCTTCCAATCCACCCTACTTCCTCCATTCCCAAACCCAGAGCACTGCCATTCTGCACCTGAACTGCCGCAAAGCTGCTCTTCTCCCCACACCCTTCCCAGTCTCCTCTGGTCTAAAAGTAACGTGGACAATAATGTTAATAAGCTGTGGCACATGGCACATTTTATTTACTTTTCTGAAAACCCGGAATGCTTTTATTTAATATAGCACATTTGTATACATAGCGTAGTAGATACGAAGTGTAAAGAAAACAGTCCGAGGGTTTTCATTAATAGAAAAGTGTAAAACTATTGTACTAAACTGCTCTGAAATTAATAGACTACTAGATTTTGGAGACACTAAATTTGAAACACATGCATGAATGCACACACAGACACACACACATTTTTTGGCACGTCATGGAGCCACTAATGTAATGACTGGGAAGAAAAAGCATATCATTAGTGCTAAATTTTAAAAAATCAGAATGAGACTCATCTATAAGGGTTATATTTTTCTTTATTTGTCAGTTGCCCTATATTATGGTAACATAATATTACTTTGCTTTTTCGATAAAGTTTAAAATAAACATTTTTTAAAAGAGTATTGTTAAGCAAAAGAGTTATATTAGTGTAGATGCAACTTAAGGAACGGTGGTCAAAGTGTGAACTTTGCAGGCAAAATATCCTGGATTTATATCCTAGTGATGCCATTTACTTGAGTGTGATCTTGGGTAAATGACAGTCTTGCTTCTCTTTGGTTTCCTCTTACGTGGTGGACGTTATTATGAGTACCTACCTCAGAAGGTGGCTGAAAAGATTAAATGAGGATATAGGTAAAAGGAATGTGCATAGTCCTTGGCATACAGTAAGTACTCAATAAATGATAAGTTTGCTTTTTGGATGGACCTGGCACAGGGTGAAAATCTAAAACCCCAAATCCAGAGGGTCTGCAGCCTTAACTTCCAGTTGTTTTGGGTGGTTTCCTCTCTCCAACTAGACAGTAAGTTACCTCATGGCAAGGATATTGCTTGTATTGGTTTGAATTACAAAAGTAATGGAGGCTCAGTGGAAAAGAATAATGCGAGTCTCCTTCCCAAGCTCTGCCCTGTATCTCACTGCCAAGAAGTAATATATGGTTTGATTATGGAATTTTTTGGAGGGAGTAGTATTTATTTCATGACAATGGTACATATGTATTTTCTGCTTATATTTTTCACTTGACAGGAGCAGTTTTCTAAGTCAGAGCCTATGGAACTATTTTATTATTATTTATTTATTTTTTTTGACACAGAGTCTCACTCTTTTGCCCGGACTAGAGTGCTATGGCATCAGCCTAGCTCACGGCAACCTCAAACTCCTGGGCTCAAGCGATCCTCCTGCCTCAGCCTCCCGAGTAGCTGGGACTACAGGCATGCACCACCATGCCCGGCTAATTTTTTCTATATATTTTTAGTTGTGCAGATAATTTCTTTCTATTTTTAGTAGAGACAGGGTCTCGCTCTTGCTCAGGCTGGTCTCAAACTCCTGAGCTCAATCTGCCCGCCTCGGCCTCCCAGAGTGCTAGGATTACAGGCGTGAGCCACCGCGCCCGGCCCCTATTTTATTCTTTTAAATTGGCTACATAGTATCCCATAACATAGAGTGATCTCATTATCAGTTCGTTCCTTAAAGCTTGCTCATTTGTTCATTCAGGCACTCACTCAGTGATTGCATGCCAGGCACTATGTTGGATCCCAGGAAAATTATAAACAATGCTGCAATAAACATCCTCACGCAAAATTAAAGAAAAAAAACCTTTCCCGTTGCTGAGACATATGTTTATTTAAGGTACACCTGGTGATTCTTAAGCAACCATGGGCACAAAGTGGCAACTCAAGAAAAATGTGTTGGTATGTTTAGGCATGTTCAGAGCAGGAGTAGTTATGGGCGGATAAGCACCATAGATGTTTTCCTATCAAACCAGAGAAATATCTGTAAAACTTGATTTCTAGTATGCACTGGCTTAGGGAAAACAATTGGCAAGAACATATTAGACTTACCTATCAGCCCTTTTTTCTCCCTCAGAGCATTCAGAGCCGTTATTTTTGAAAGGTGACAAACTACAAATTTAGGCAACTTTGATATATTGTAAGAACAAAAAGGGCAGTTAAAAAGCAAAAAGCAAAAGGAAAGCACCTCTTTCTGGGAGAGGGATGTCGCTATCTTTCAAAACATAGATATTAAAATGAATAATTTGCTTTCTCACGTTGACAATGAGTAGATTGAAAAATTCCCTGCAACGCATTCACAATTATGCTTTTATATTGACTTGGGAATGTTTAAGTGGTGTAATAAAATGACCTAATTATTTATTTCACAATGTTTAAACTGAGGCTCAATAGTAACCACAAATTCAAAACTACCCATTAAACAGCCTTCCCTACTGAGGCCCACGATGGAGCCGCGGGATTTATATCGTGCAAGAACGTAGACAGGACTTGCAGCCTTCGTTTGGAGCTTTTTGACTTCATCCATGTACGTGGGCTAAAAAGCCCAAGATAACATCTTTTGAGATCTGTAGAAAATTTTATTTATACACATCATAATGTCCAAATATTTGGGTCAGAAAGTAGAGAAGTAGGTAGAATACTCACCCAAACTTGCCTGTGTACAGCTACACAATTGAATCTGGTCACTCTGTTACCAATGGACAGTAAACTTCTGAATTAGACCTGTGATTGTGCATAAAAGCTGTTGGTTTTAATTTCCATTTACTTTGCATCCTAGCAAACCAATCCATCTGCTATTGCCTTTTGGGCAAAATGCCTGGGCTTTGTAAAATTGAAAACAAGCTCCTTATTGCAAAGGAAAAATAAACCCAAGGTAAATACATTTCAATGTGGGTTCTCTTCTGGGTTCTTAACCTTTCCGTAGCTTTGAATGGGTGCATTTTCCACGACAATGATGTGAAGCCTTTGGTTAATTTCAGGAGCATTTTCATTTGAGGGAAATTTCTGTATTGACATCTTCGTACAGTTGTTGGTTCAGGATTGCCCTGTATGTTCTGTTGCCATCATGTTTAATAACCACAGACAAATCATTTAACCCACATGATATGGGCGCTAGACAGCCAGAGATGCCTCTCATTGTTGGTTCCATGGGGACATCCATAAGCCAGTGCAAATCCTAAACATAATCACCCTGTCCCGCAGTAGAAATTAACATAAATCATTTCTGCCAATTACTGAAATGAAGATTTGTCCGAATTCCCTGGGCTTGGTCATTCCTAGTT
Source organism: Varecia variegata (assembly GCA_028533085.1). Lineage (NCBI taxonomy): Eukaryota > Metazoa > Chordata > Mammalia > Primates > Lemuridae > Varecia > Varecia variegata. The sequence goes on from CM052456.1 coordinate 1,481,706, forward strand.
AGACTCTGAGGTTGGCATCGTTCACTTTGAAAACTGCCCGGCAGGTGTATGAACAGCAAGTCCAGGAAAACGTAGAGCGTTGAGCATTTTCAAGACCACAACCCCTTCTGAAGACGCAACCACTGAGGTCTTCGACGGAACCAGGCACAGCCGCCTGGTGTCCCAAAAGCTGCGGAAAAGCGCAGTGTGCAGTTAAGCAAAGCACCACTCATTTTGGTTCCCGTTTCTTACCCCTGATGAGAAGCAGATCGATGAACGGGACAAGCGACACGGCGGCTGGGCGCGCAGGGAGAGGCGTCCTCAGCCTCCGCGGCTCGGCCCGGCTCCCGCTCGCACCTGGCGCGCCCCGTGCGGGCCGATGACTCACCTCGCCCGGCAGCGCCGCGGGCTCGGGAAACCCAGGTCCTCGCCCCGGGCCGCCCACCCCCTCGCCCCGGGGCCGCCCTCTCCTGGCCCCGGGTCCGCCACCTCCTCGCCCCGGGCCGCCCACCCCCTGGCCCCGGGTCCCCCACCCCCTCGCCCCGGGCCGCCCACCCCCTGGCTCCGGAGTCGCCACCTCCTCGCCCCGGGCCGCCCAGCCCCTGGCCTCGGGAACCCCCACCCCCTGGCCCCGGGGTCGCCACCTCCTCGCCCCGGGTCCCCCACCCCCTGGCCCCGGGCCCGGGGACACCGACGCGGCGCTCCGAGCCGCTCACACCCCCGCCAGGAAGCGGCGTCCGAAACCCGCGGAGCGCGGGGGCGGCGGGTCCCTCCCGGCCCCACCCCCGAAAGTTGCAGGGAGTGGCAGCGCGCGCTCTCCCGGGCTGACCTGTCGCCGCTCCGGGAGGTCCGCTCGGGGCCGGCCCGCCCGCCCGCCACGCCCCTGCCGCCCCGCACCTTCAGCGCCCCGGGCAGGGGGCCGGCCGGCCGGGCTTTCTTCCCGAGAAGTCGCGCGGGCGTCCCCAACTCCGCCGTGCGCCGCGACAGCCACCGTGGCGGCAGCGGGCGCCGCGGCCCGCGCGGTGAGTCACGGCCTGGAGCCCGCGCGGGGGCGAGGGGACGCGCGATGGCAGGAGCGCGCAGGGCCGGGCGCGCGGCGGGCGGGGAGCGGGGAGCGGGCGCGGGGCCGCGGGCCCGGCGGGGGGACCCGCCCTCGGCGCCCGAGCCCGGCCCCGCCGCAGCGCCGCCGGCAGCGGCCTCGGGCACCCGGAGAGCGGCCTCCGCTCGCGGGGCCGCGGCGCGGGAGGGCGCGACCCGAGCAAACTTGGCGGCGGCGGCGGCGGCGCCCGGGGCGGGCCGGGGTCCCCGGCGGGACCCCCTTCCCGGGAGCCAGAGCCCGGGCCCGGAGCGTCCCCACCGGCCGCGAGCGGTGAGCAGCGCGCGGGCGCGGGAGGAGGATGGGCCGCGGGCGCGGGAGGGACGCGGCGAGCCGGGGACGTGGCTCCCATCCGGCCCCCGCCCGCCCCGGCCCGGCGCATCCTTCCTCGGCGTGTCGCCGCGGCAGGGACGTGTGGCTCGGGCTCCTCGCCCCGAGCGTCCGGCTCATTCATTTGCAGCCGGTTGCGAGCAACCCGGTGCCGGCGCTGCCAGGACGCGGTTACACCGGGGGCTTCGCGGGGCGGAGAAGGAGGGTCTCGGCTTCCTTGTGTTTCGGGTGCGGGTTTTGTTGTGTTTTTTGGGGGGGAGGCACTTATGATGATGTGTGCAAACAGTAACAGCCCAGGCCGCCCACACCTGCACCCCGAGCTGCTGTCCCCAAGGAAGGGGACACTTGCTTTCTCGGAGTGGACCCCTGGCCGTCGTTAAAACCCCCCTGGCTGCAGTCTTGAAACCGACTCAAATGTCATGTCTTGCCATCTTTTATTTATTCATTTTGCCATCCCTCTATCCCTAGTCTTGGCTGCTCTCAAATGACCTTAAGATCATTTTCACGTGTGTGTTGACAGTTGCAGAGATTCGACCGTTTAGTGTCGCTGGGTTTGGCGTGGACTTTGAGTCGACACTGAACTTTTCAAGTCCTTGGTTTCCCTCCCAGTCTCAGCTCCTAACGGTGGGTCCTCAGGCGCATGAAACATCCGGAACCAGGAAAATGGGATTGCAACTACTTCGGATAATAAGGAGGATTAGCTAAGGAGGGATAATGAGGGTTAAGGCGAAAGACCTCTCATAATGGCTCGTACAAAGCAGGCTCCCCCAAATTGTAGCTGTTTAGATATAAATGTTAGTATGTTGCAGCTGGCTTAGGTAATAACCAATTAATTTTCAAAGAATTTCCTTCTAAGCCTGGAGGCTGAGGGTTAGCATGTGAAATCTTTGGCAAAGTCCTTGGCCTGGGCAGCTATGTTTCCAGCAAGTTAAACATTTCACTGCGGATACCTGAGAAGGTGTTTGGTTTCCGTCCTGAGTCGTGGGAGCTGCCAGTCACTGTTTAAACAATGTGGAGCAGCGGCTGAAAGGGACAACTCGGAATTTGCAGGAAAAAGTATATGTGGGAAGATCTCTAACTTCTACCCTTTTTTTTTTTTTTTCAAGAAGTAGTGCAAAATGTCCTTTTTATAGTCCTTTCCTTCCTTGGTCTGCTGATATTCTTTTCAGCAGTCTCCTGGTTGAAGTGTTGTTGTTGTTTTTTTTTTTTTTTTACAAGTTAATATTTAATTTGGTTTCTTCAGTTTCATTTTTAAGTAAAGCTGACTGACCTGTGAAACTGGAGGGAAACACGTAGACACTTAAGTTGCTGCTCCCTGTTCTGCTTCTCTGCTCCCAGGATCTCAAAAGCCCTGGGAAATATCTGCAAGAAACTTAGCATTTATTGAAAACACTTGTTCTTACCGTTCACTAGAACAGCAACAACTGGTAGGGTGAAAGGCCATGGAAGATGTTTTTCTGCAGCGTAGAGAGGTCATGGGCGTGGAAATCCCAGAGACCTGAGGGTGTCTGAGTGGTAACTTCTTAGCTGTGTTACTTTGAGCAAATTACTTAATCTCTCTGGGATTTTTGTGGGACTTTAAGTAAAAGGTAGGGGAAAAATAATAGAAATCGTACATCTATTAAAACACAGTGGAATAGAAATGAAAACTTTTTTTTTAAAGTGATACTTTGAGGTAGTTTTTTTTTGTTTTTTTTTTTTTTTTTTGAGACAGTCTCGCTCTGTCACCCGGGCTAGAGTGAGTGCCGTGGTGTCAGCCTAGCTCACAGCAACCTCAAACTCCTGGGCTCAAGCGATCCTCCTGCCTCAGCCTCCCGAGTAGCTGGGACTACAGGCATGTGCCACCATGCCTGGCTAATTTTTTTCTATATATGTTTTTAGTTGTCCAAATCATTTCTTTCTATTTTTAGTAGAGACGGGGTCTCGCTCTTGCTCAGGCTGGTCTCGAACTCCTGACCTTGAGCGATCCTCCCGCCTCGGCCTCCCAGAGTGCTGGGATTATAGGCGTGAGCCACCGCGCCTGGCCGAGATTTTTTTTTAAAGCAAAAATTAATCAGAACTTTAGACAGTTTTAAACTAAAGAGTCACTTACTGATCTTTACGGAAGTCTCTGATGAGTGAATTGAAGACTTTTTCCTGAACTACTACTGCCATACATTTATTCATTTATTTGCCAAACGTTAAATAAGTAACTACTGTATCCCAGCCACTGTGCTTGGTGCTGTCGATACTAAGATAAAGGAAACACTGTTACTGCCTTTGAGGCTTATGGTCCAGTAGAGAGAGACCCCACGATTTGATTATGGAAGGGGAAAAAAAGGAGTCAAAAAGGAGGAGAGAGCTGGGGAGTTGGGAGGAAACAAGGAGTAACTGGGGCGCCATAGCCTGCCTGCTGCTGATCAGGGGGTTCTAGTGGCTTTCTGAGCATTCTTGAATTGGGGCTCACATATTCTTATGGTGCGGAACAGCACAAATCTGCCTTGCCTTATGCAATAAAAATATCATAGACCGGTGTAGCCCTTGAGTTGAAATAATTTTAAACATTCTAAAGCGAGCTTGTGTAAATGAAATCTGAAGGATCAATTCAGCTCAGCCAAGATTTATTTACTGTGAACAAAGCACTAGGGTAGATTTTTAAGAGGATTATCGCTGCGTGAATGTTCCAATTTATTAGTTTTCCTCATAGGTAATGTGTTACTTATGGAAATTTAAAAGTATAGGTAAAACGAATCATCTATAATCCCACCAGCCAGAAAATCACTTAGCATTATAGCCTCTCATTCTTTTTTTTTTTTTTTTATTATCCCTATGCATTTATAACACAAACAACTAACAGGTATTGATCTTGCTGTCCTCCCGCCTTGGCCTCTCAGAGTGCTAGGATGACAGGTGTGAGCCACCTCGCCCGGCCTATTTTGCATTTTAAAAAGTGAAATGTAATGTTTAATTTAGCTGCCTTTTTTTCCTTTATAACGTTCAGAATTAGAACTTTCTCCTTTCTGTTTAAAGTTTAAGAGTTTTAGTTTCTGTGTTCCTTTAGTACAGTGTGTCTCATAAGATTTCAGCAATAGGATGAAGCTTCTCTTGGAGAGGCACAGTGGGGCAGTAACTCACCATGCCAGGGATTTATCTGATGAAAGGGAACATACGAGCTTTCTTAAAGTGCTGTCTGTTTTTGTATTTTTGTTATTAGCCATGAAGCTAAACTTCTCTTGTGGGAAAATATAGCAGAAAGGAGAAGTGCTGATTTTGCCAGGCGATTCTCTAAAAGAAATTCTGTTTCTGTGGTTTGCTTCGTTAGTACCCAGAGAGATACACAAGTTTAAATAGTTTCAGATATTGAATTTAACAGATTTATCACTAATTTCAGAATAAGTTCCATCAACTTTAAATGGGTTTCCTTTTTTTTAAAACCTTACACATTTGTTGTTTGATCTCTTGAAAAACATAGCATCGGTTAAGAACATTGTGGGGTTGATTTAATGAAAGTACCAGAAATCTCTATTTGCTAATTTTTATTATAAGTAAAAGCATTTCTTTAAATATTCTCAAGTTTTACAATATCACACCTTTGCTAGAGTCAAAATTTTAATTTTTGCTTGCATTTTACATTTCCATTTCCAGTGCTAGTTAATTTATCCTTCCAGTTTTGAGAAAGGACAATAGAATGAGTGGTGTTAAATTCAGCCTCTTCATACAGATACCTGAATCAGTTCAATGTATTACTTTCTAACAATGATTTGTAATTCAATGGTAAGTTTAAAGAAACAGCCACTAGACTTAAAGCATAAAGGGGATAGTGAGCTATTCCTAATTGTTTTTCCCTGTTAACAAACCCTTAGATCATGTGATGATTTGCTTACAACAATTTGAAATTCAGCCTTATAATTTTGAATTTCTATTGATTTTATTTAAATTGACAGTATCACTTAAAACTTTCAAACCAAACTTGTGTACACATTCTTTTTTTTTAAATGAGCATTATTAACTAGATTGAGTATTTTTCTTATATGTACAGTTTTCCTTCACTATACCCCTATTTACTTTTTTGTATTTCTATTGATTTTATTTAAATTGATAGTATCACTTACAACTTTCAATCCAAACTTGTATACACATTTTTTTTTTCAAATGAGCATTATTAACTGGATTAAGTGTTTTTCTTATACGTACAGTTTTCCTTCACTATACCCCTATTTACTTTTTTGTATTTCTATTGATTTTATTTAAATTGATAGTATCACTTACAACTTTCAATCCAAACTTGTGTACACATTCTTTTTTTTAAAAAATAAGCATTATTAACTGGATTGACTGTTTTTCTTATATGTACAGTTTTCCTTCACTATACCCCTATTTACTATTTAAAAAAAAATAAAGTAAATTATAGTAAAATTGTTAAAGAGAAATGGAAGAGAAGCAACAAATTGAAGGCCAGAGAGTCAGAAAAGACAGCCAGCTACTGAAAGTCAAGGCAAGGGAAAGACTCTTAAGGGTCGTTCAGCTGAGAGCCACTTCTTGGCCTGGTTGTGAAGCTCTTCTACGGCCATACATTTTGGCTTTGGAAGGAGAGCACCCACAGGTCAGAGTCTGCCTTAGGCAAAATTGGGGAAGAGCTTAAATATGAGCCTTAGACCTCCTCAACTCCAAGTTTACCCAGCAGTACTTGCCTATGCCAAGATGGTGCTCAGTGAGTATCTGAATAAGGAAAATTACTATTCATTTGAATCCGTGGAATTGGAGGCATCACATTTATGGAACGTTGGGGGATGACTAATGCTCAAGCAACCAAGGCAAAATTGGACAAATGGGATCACATCCAACTAAAAAGCTTCTGCACTACAGAAGGGAAATGGTCAACAAAGTGAAGAGACAACTCATAGAATGGGAGGAAATATTTGCAAACTACCCATTTGGCAAGGGTTTAATAACTAGAATATATATGGAGCTCTAGCAACTCAATAGGAAAAAAATCAAATAATCCATTTAAAAAATGGGTGAAGTATCTGCATAGACATTGACATACAAATGGCCAACAGGTCTATGAAAAAACGCTCAACATCATTAGTCGTCAGAGAAATGCAAATCAAAACTACAATGAGATATCATCTCACCCCTGTTAAAATGGTTTTTATCAAAAATACAGGCGATAACAAATGCTATCTGTTGGTGGGAATGTAAACTAGGGAAACAGTCTGGAGGTTCCTTGAAAAACTAAAAATTACACTACCATATGAGCCAGCAATCCCACTGCTGGGTATATATCCAAAGGATGGGAATTCAGTATCTCAAATTTATGACAGCTCTGTTCACAATAGCTGAGATTTGTAATCAACCGAAGTGTCCATCCATGGATGAATGGATAAAGAAATTGTGGTACATATACACAATGGAATATTACATAGCCACAAAAAAAAGAATGAAATCCTGTCATTTGCAACATCATGGATCCAACTGGAGAACGTTAAGTGAACAGAAAGACACAGAAAGACAAATCTCGCGTGTTCTCACTCATTTGTGGGGGCTATTTATTGAAAACGGTTGATCTCATGGACACAGAGTAGAAGGATGGTTACCAGAGTCTGGGAAGCATAAAAGGGAACAGGGGATGAATTGAGGATGGCAACAGGTGCAAAAATACAGTTAGAATGAACAATATTCGATAGCACGACAAGGTGACTGTAATCAACAATAAGTTAGGGTATACTTTAAAATAACTAAAAGTGGAATTGGAATGTTGCTCTCACAAAGAAATGATAAATGCCCGAGGTGACGGAGACCCCAATTACCCTGATTTGATCAGTTCACATTGTGTACCTGTGTCAAAACATCACGTGTACCATATAAATACATACAACTACTATTTTACCCATAATTGTACCCATAATAATTTTTTCATTTTTTTTTTTCCGGTCCATGGCCTGTTAGGAAACCCATAATAATTTTTTAAAAGATAAAAAATTGGGGGATGAGTGTCTACCCCTGAAATTTAATCACCTCTTTTTAGTAAGACGATTGGAAATGCAAAATACAAGATAAGAATCAGTCTTTTAAAGAAGCTTTTCCACACATTGGAAGGGGCTGAGGGGAGGAGCTCAGCCCGAATTTGAATCCGAGCCTTTGAAAAGGTCAAAGGACCCAGTTGATTCCTCCAGCTTCACCCCCCGCAGCAGGTGGAGCTAGCGTGGGAAAACGTGATGGGTCAATGCTGGTAGGTTCTAGGAGATAAGGGCTGGGGAGGCGGAAGTGAAAGGCCGTCTTCATCTTCCTCCAGCCCTGCAAACAGACATCGTTCTACCACTACTGTGTTAATGTCCCCACCGTGGAGAAGCCATTTGGGAATGTTGACCCAGCAAGTGTGCGCAGCGGGGAGGAAGCGGGTCGGGGGTTCGGGCCAGGCCCAGCTGATCCTGACGCCCGGGCCCCTTCCGCTGTGTCACCGCCGGCTTCGGAGGTGAGTCGGGCTCGGGGGGACATGTTTTCATACGGTTAGGGTTAGGGTTAGGGTGTGTGTGTCTGCTGTCTCCGGAGTGTTTCTCTGATCTGTGCTCCCCAAGGTCATGGTGCGGTGCCAGAGGTGAGCCCTGGAAGGCGTGGGCAGACTTGACCTTGAATTCCGGCTCCTGTGCTCATCGCCAGGTGACCTTGAGCAGCTGCCTCTGACAAACTCCATTTCCTAGCTGTGAAATGGGACTAAAATGGTATTTGCCTCGTACAGTGACTGTATGAAGTAGATGACATGGGACGTGTACAACAGGGAGAGTAATGCCTGGCTCCTGGTGAATATCCAGTGGCTTGGCCATCTTTTTTTTTTTTTGAGACAGAGTCTCACTCTGTCACCCTGGGTAGAGTGTTGTGGCATCAGCCTAGCTCACAGCAACCTCAAACTCCTGGGCTCAAGCGATCCTCCTGCCTCAGCCTCCCGAGTAGCTGGGACTACAGGCATGCGCCACCATGCCCGGCTAATTTTTTCTACATATATTTTTAGTTGTCCAGATCATTTCTTTCTATTTGTAGTAGAGACGGGGTCTCGCTCTTGCTCAGGCTGGTCTCGAACTCCTGACCTCCAGTGATCCTCCTGCCTCGGCCTCCCAGAGTGCTAGGATTACAGGCATGAGCCACCGCGCCCGGCCTTGGCTATCTTTTTATTTTTATTTTTTGCACATAAGCTGCACTTCTAACTCTTAAAAAGGGTTTAATCCTCTTGTCTCAAATGGAATCACTATTTTGCGGTGGAATTTCTGCGGGTTACAGCTTGCCTAGGCTGGGAGGGTCAGGTCCCTCTTCCCCCTTTCCTCTGGGGTTGAGATAACGTGATTGAAGTTGGCTATGCACCGCCATTGCATTCGAGAACTTTCCTAAGAAGTACATCATGTCAGCTGTGGATGCTGAAAAGCTTTGGAAGCAGCCACCACAATGCGCCTGCCCTCTCAGCAGACGCTGGTCGCGTTGGTCCAGCTGGTACTGTCCCTCACAGACCTGCGGCATCTGGGCAGTATTGTACCATGAACACCACTGTCCCAGAAAACGCTGGGCCCTTGCGAATCACAAACCCTACTGTCCTCGCCGACACTGTGCGGTTTTTCTTTAGGAGGACCCGAGACGGTTTATTTAACACAGCGGCCACTGTCTCCTGCGACTTGCGTTTGTTTGTTGAGTTGTTTAACCGTCCAGTTATTACTGCAAACTTTAATAGCAACAAAAGGCATTGTTTGCATTAAATTAGTGTGATAGACCACTCCTGCAAGAATGTCACTGACTGCATTTGCACGTCTGCATTTGCACGACTGCATTTGCACATATATAAATATATAAAATACATCCTCTGTGACAGTTTGTTAGGGCTGCGACATTTTCTCCCTTGGAACACAGTTTGGCAAGTTGTAAGCAGCAAACTGGAACGTTTAAAGTTTTGTTTAACAAATACTTAATGCGTTCACTATGTGCCAGGGTTTGTTCTAAGTACATAGAACTGTTAACTCGTTTACTCCTGAATCACTCAGAGGCAGACACTATCCCCATTGTAAGGATCGTTATTTGAGACAGAGAAATTAAGTTACCTGTCTGAGGTCACACAGCTGAGTTAGTTCACAGCTGAGTTAGGTTCTGGAAGCCGGCAGCCTGGCTGCTGTCTGGCCACTGCACTGGTGATCGTAGAATCCAGCACGTGTCTCCCAGTTTGGGTCCCATTTGTGTCCTTGTGCACGCAGTTTTATCAAAGGAAAAATCACCCCTCTGCAAACATTCTATCAACTCCTTGTGATGTGCCACGTGGAGGATTACAACCAGATCGTGCATTTCACAATTGCTACTGAAAGACGTTTCTCTCCAAGCTTCTGAGCGCCCGGGCGGCCGTGGGGTCAAGTGCAGGTGAGGAGCAAGGCGTTCTCCCATGTCCCGGTCAGCACGCTCAGCTGGGCAAGAGCAGCACGCTCAGGACTGCTGCTCTGTAATAAGTCTTTATTTTCCTAGCTTTAGAGTTTTCACCTATGGCAAATTAAAGTAGTTAAAAATCCTTATCAGAGCAGAGTAGCTTGTGCACATGAGGTTGCTTCGATCAACTGTTTTCTAATTACTGTTGGAGACGCCGGTAGGCAGAATAGTGGCTCCCTGACGGTGTCCATATCCTGTTCCCAGAACCTATGAGTCTGTTACGTTGTACAGGTTGAGCATCCTTAATCCAAAAAGCCCCCAAATCTGAAACTGTTTTGAGCGCCATCGTGACGCCACAGTGGAAAATCCTACACCTGACTTCATGTGATAGGTCAGAGTCAAAACGTAGTCAAAACTTTGTTTCATGAACAAAAGGATTGAAAATATTGTATAGGCCGGGCACGGTGGCTCACGCCTGTAATCCTAGCACTCTGGGAGGCCGAGGCGGGAGGATCGCTCGAGGTCAGGAGTTCGAGACCAGCCTGAGCAAGAGTGAGACCCTGTCTCTACTAAAAATAGAAAGAAATGATCTGGGCAGCTAAAAATCTATGTAGAAAAAATTAGCCGGGCATGGTGGCGCATGCCTGTAGTCCCAGCTACTCGGGAGGCTGAGGCAGGAGGATCGCTTGAGCCCAGGAGTTTGAGGTTGCTGTGAGCTAGGCTGACGCCACGGCACTCACTCTAGCCTGGGCAACAGAGCGAGACTCTGTCTCAAAAAAAAAAAAAAAAAAAAAAATTAAAAAAAAATATTGTATAAAATTACTTTCAGGCTATGTGTATAAGGTGTATATGAAACAAATGAATTTCATGTTTACACTGGGGTCCCGTCTCCAAGATATCTCAGTCTGTATATGCAAATATTCCAAAATGCAAAAAAATTCCAAATCTGGAACATTACTGGTCCCAACCATTTCAGATAAGGGATACGCGATTAAGTTTGCAGATGGGGTTAAGGTTGCTGATCAGCTGATGTTAATATTAGGATTGTCTTGGGTTATCTGGGTGGGCCCGGTGTAGGGGGCACATGACCCTGATGACGACATGATTTTAGTTCAGATCCATTTTCGACTTTTGGCCTCCAGAACTGTAAGGAAAAAAAAAAAAAAGACGGTGTTGTTTTAAGCCACTGAGTTTGGGTAACTCGTTACCACAGCAGCAGTAGGAACTGATCCAGAGAGGTCTGTTCGACTTGTTCCTTATGCCACCGTGGGAAAGAGCTGCCTGAGCTCACGGCCGATTGTCACGGACGCATCGAGCGTGGCAGGTGTTTACATTTTGAGGGCTGTTTTATTCTGCATGTAAAATGAACCACTTTGTGGGCGGGAGAGTTAACTTTTCATAGTTCTGTCTATTTCTGTACCTAGCAAATATTTAACATGATACTACCAAGGTTTCAGACAAAAAGTGCACAAGTCTTGGTGATTCCAGAGCAAGCAGAGCCTCCTCTGGCCTTTTTTGTCACAGTTGCTCACTGGAGATGTGGGTCTGTGTCCACGTAGTGGTGTCATGCCTTTGTATAATTAGGGGTAAAATGACACTCTAAACACGGTGGTGGCGATAGTGGTAGAGATTGTCACTTGACCTTTGAGTCCAGATTCTCTTTAATTTTCTAAATCGGGTATATGTTCTCCTTGCTTGGAAATGTTATGAATTCTCTGAGAACCAGAGCTGCCACACAAGGACTTCATAAATTAAAACGGATTAAGTGAAAGGTGGTGTCATGCATCGAGTCTTCTATAGTAAGTACTTAGAGAGGGCTGTAAACCTGCAGAGTAGATGGTGTCTCAGAACCACGGTGCTAATTTCTGAAATTATAAAGAGCAAGAATTATAATGGGGTTAGTTGTTTTGTGTTGGGTTTTTAAAAGGAATCCTGCAATAACAATCTGACATTGTAATTTAGAGACAATTTCTTTCAGTCAGGGGCCTCCCTCTTGTACAATGTAGAAATAGTACACCTAGCGTAAGAAATAAAATCTTGGGAATTTTCCTGTGTCTTAAGAAATGAAATCAGGGATAGTAAAGGATTTGGGTAATTTTTAAGACATACAGGTGGAAAATTAGCTGGATGGAATACATATATATAGCAGTTTCTAGGGGGAAGAGACTGCATGGTATAGAAGTTAAAAAAAAATTGGAAACTCTAAATCCATAGACATGGAATATGTTCATATTTGCAGTTCTTTTAAATATATTCTTTTTAGATATGGAGTCACTTTTTTGCTGTAGGGAAAAAATGTATATATAAGATGGATGGATTTTCTCTTATAAACGTCTAGCTTTGAACACTTGATGTGCGGGGGAGAAAGTTTTAGTCTGTGTTCTAAAATGCTTTTGGAGGAGATTTCGCCTAGGCCTTCACTTCTGCAATCTGGAAACTTCTTGAGCCCCGGGTCTGTGGGTGCAATGCCCCATAGGATGCTCTGACTCATTAGTTTGCATTTTATCCTGGTCAAGCAACGCTTGGTCAATAGCTTGCCTTTCCCTGCCGACAGCTCCAGAGCCAAATGAGGATGACTTGGCTATGTGAGTGGCCAAGCACGTAACTGTCACTAGCACCAGAAAGGTGTGTGAGCCATCTCCCAGCCATCACTGATAAATGTAAAGATTGACATTCTCTGTTGTGCCTTTTGTTAGTATGAACCAGAGCCCCAGAGTTTATTTCTCCCAGATGAACTGATGAAATAGTTTCTGAGCTTGCAAAAGGCAGCTCCTGGTCCAATGTCCTCCTATGGTTAGGCCCACCGAGCCTGACCTAACCATCCCAGGAGACAGTCATTCCCCGAGAACCCAGCGCTGCCCAGTGAGCTATAATGTGGGCCCATGTGATACCCACATACGTGATTTGTTTTCCAAAAGCCATGTTGCAAAATATAAAGAAACAGGTGAAATTAATATTTTTATTTAACCCAATATACTGCAAGATTATCATAGGTAACGTTATCAATTGTAATCAATATAAAAATTCAGGAAATGTTTACATTTTTTCCTCTAAGTCTTTGAAATCTGGTGTGTATTGTCTGCTCACAGGAAGTCTCAGTTCAGACTGGCCATGTTCAAGTGCTTGGTAGTGTGCGTGGCCAGCAGCTCTAACCAGCCTTGTCATCAGGGGAAAATACCCTGCGTGAATCTGTTAACAGTTGCCATCCAAGGACTTTGCTACATTGTATCTTAACAACTGAATTGTATCAGGGAGCTGCCTTAGTGACTGCCCTAGGAAGGTTCCAGTGCCTTTTGCTAGTGTGAGTTAATGAGCTAAATGGTACAGTGAAATGTCTCTTTAAGATTATCTATAGGCCGGCGCGGTGGCTCATGCCTGTAATCCTGGCACTCTGGGAGGCCGAGGCGGGAGGATCCGCTCGAGGTCAGGAGTTCGAGACCAGCCTGAGCAAGAGCGAGACCCCATCTCTACTAAAAATAGAAAGAAATTATCTGGACAGCTAAAAAATATATATATAGAAAAAATTAGCCAGGCATGGTGGCGCATGCCTGTAGTCCCAGCTACTCGGGAGGCTGAGGCAGGAGGATCGCTTGAGCCCAGGAGTTTGAGGTTGCTGTGAGCTAGGTTGACGCCACGGCACTCACTCTAGCCCGGGCAACAGAGCGAGACTCTGTCTCAAAAAAAAAAAAAAAAGATTATAGCTTAGATTTCTGCATTTCAGTGCCAGAAGCTGTGCCTCAGCCAATCAGTAACATATTTAGATTATTAGATCCATGGGTGTAGGGAGATGGCTGCTCACATACCTGTGCACCTGGCTGGGTCTCAGCCCCAGCCCGTCACCATGTCAGCTCACCTGTCTCCTCACTGCCTGCCTGTCACCACCACCACCTGCGTCCTGTCCTTGCCTCGTGTATAAGCATCACGTCATGTACTAATGGGTGCTCTTGCTCAGTTGCTTATCGTGACAGTTTGGGGAGCAAGGCCACTGTGGAACCTGGAGCAGAGAGGTCATCCCTTGGTATTAGCAATCCGGCCAGCAGGAACAGACATGATTAGAAAGTGAGAAGACACAGGCACAGAGAGTAGCGAGACTGAGAGACAGAATGGGGCAGGGGAGGGGAGGAGAGGGCAGGGAGGAGAGTGCAGGTCTGGGGGGGGGGAATAACTAAGTGCAGAGGAAGGATTTCATGGCAGAGAATTCCTGCAGCCGTGGGGTAAGCCACAGCGCTCACTGAGTTCTCAGTCCAGATTCTCTCGGATTTTGTCGGTGTCTTGCTTTATCAAATACCTATACTATGTACTGCACAGATGGCTAAGACATATTCTCAGTCCCTCCTCAGCTCCTTCTGAAATCAGTTAGTATACTCGACACACTGTTCTGAGCACTTGCTGTGTGCTAGACATTATTCTTGATCCCAGGCATTCATCAGCGAACAAGTCAAGGTTTCGCCTCCAGTGGAGACTGTGAATGTGTTGAGAGAGGAGACGGTGCTGGGAAGGGTGGGCGACTGTAAACTGGTGAAGTTTAGATTTGGACCAGTTCTTTTTTCTTTCTTGAGAGAGAGTCTCACTCTGTTGCCCGGGCTAGAGTGAGTGCCGTGGCGTCAGCCTAGCTCACAGCAACCTCAAACTCCTGGGCTCAAGCGATCCTCCTGCCTCAGCCTCCCGAGTAGCTGGGACTACAGGCATGCGCCACCATGCCCGGCTAATTTTTTCTATATATATTTTTAGCTGTCCATATAATTTCTTTCTATTTTTAGTAGAGACGG
>CM052456.1:1496752-1536290 GCA_028533085.1 Varecia variegata
CATGAATTGATGGACATTTGGGTTGTTTCCACCTCTTAGCGATTGTGAATTGTGCTGCTATAAACATTCGGGTGCAAGTATCTTTATTATAGAATGACTTTTGTTCTTCTGGGTAGATGCCCAATAATGGGATTGCTGGATCGAATGGAAGGTCTACTTGAATCTGTTTAAGGAATCTCCATATTGCTTTCCACAGGGGCTAGAAACCTCATCTCTTCCCCACCTCGGAGTTCTTTGCATAAAGTCATCTCTGCAGTTAACTCCATACAATTGACCATTTTTCAAACTTTTTTTTTTTTTTTTTTTTTGCCCTACTGCATATGTGGGTGTCTTAAACACCTGGAAAGTTTGGTTTTCACCAGCCTGGTAACAACGGACGATAGCAACTTCAAAAGGGTTCTTTTTAGCAAGTTTTGCTTTTTTTTCCCTTTTGGTGGTTATTCTGCCACCACGGGTGTGGAAGTGTGTTTTCTTCTGTGCTCCTTCTATAGCTTTGTTTTCCACTTCATTATCCTCCTGTGGCAACACCCCAGTTATACCCGTTGCTGTGGAGATATTAAGTGCAGTGCTCATGGCTAATGCAGGCTCAGTCCTTTAGGTGGATGGATCGAAGAGGACAACATAAATCTTGTTTTTGTGCAAATGTTTCCTAGTAACAAAAACAATTAATGTTACTAGAGACCGTGGTATAGAAACGTCTAGACGGGGTTTGCTGATGTTTATAGAAGGGATTGGCTTTCTGAACAAAAATATTAATTTAAGATTCTGGTCCTATTAGAGATAAGACCCTTTAGAGATTAATTTCCTATTTTAATACTCAACTGCTCATTCTCTAATTTCTATCCTTTGTTTAATAGGATGTTGCCCCACGTAGACAAAATCTTTCGTGGATGTGATCTTTTAAAATTCATTTCTTAAAAGCTTTTTAAAATAAAAACATTACTAAAGGAGTTTTTACTAAAAACTCTTAAAATTCATTTCTCAGAAGCTTTTTTAAATAAAAACATTACTAAAGGAGTAATTTGCATATTATTCCATCTGATTTTTTTTAATTTTTTTAATTTTTAATTTTTTTTTTTTTTTTTGAGACAGAGTCTCGCTCTGTTGCCCGGGCTAGAATGAGTGCCGTGACGTCAGCCCAGCTCACAGCAACCTCAAACTCCTGGGCTCAAGCGATCCTCCTGCCTCAGCCTCCCGAGTAGCTGGGACTACAGGCATGCGCCACCATGCCCGGCTAATTTTTTCTATATATTTTTAGTTGTCCAGATAATTTCTTTCTATTTTTTTGGTAGAGACAGGAGTCTCACTCTTGCTCAGGTTGGTCTCGAACTCCTGAGCTCAAAGGATGAGCCCGCCTGGGCCTCCCAGAGTGCTAGGATTACAGGCGTGAGCCACCGCGCCCGGCCTCCATCTGATTTTTTTTTTTTTTTTTGACACAGAGTCTCACTCTGTTGCCCGGGCTAGAGTGAGTGCCGTGGCATCAGCCTAGCTCACAGCAACCTCAAACTCCTAGGCTTAAGCAATCCTCCTGCCTCAGCCTCCCGAGTAGCTGGGACTACAGGCAGGCGCCACCATGCCCGGCTATTTTTTTTCTATATATATATTTTTAGTTGGCCAGATAATTTATTTCTATTTTTAGTAGAGACGGGGTCTCGCTCAGGCTGGTCTTGAACTCCTGACCTCGAGCGATCCGCCGGCCTCGGCCTCCCAGAGTGCTAGGATTACAGGCGTGAGCCACCGCGCCCGGCCTCCATCTGATTTTTATTTCATGAAATCTTGCAGCTTTCGTGGCCTTTGTTACAGTTAGGGACTGTGTGTCCCAATGTCCGGGACAGTCCCATGCACACCTGTTGTCCTGCTGTAGTTGATGACTAGTAAGGCTCTCATTCGCTCTCAAAACTGGCCTGGTTTTTAGATGTACAATTACATGGTTACCCTAATTAAAGACCATATTTAATAGAAAACTGAAGGAATGAAGTATTTTGTATATTTTTTGTTTTAATCTCCCTTTTATACACGTGCATGCATGTGTATATACATATATATATTCTTTTTTTTTTTTTTTTTTTTTTTACTTTTTTCAACTTCTAGACCCTTGCCAGATGTCTTGATACTGCAGAAAGATAAATATTTTCTTGTTGCTGCTGTAAGCTGACTTGACTTAAAGAACTTCGCCTCTTGGTAGAGAGAACCCTGATTTCCTCATGTTATATTTTCACTAAGATTCATTTCACTGTCATAGGCCCTGACTTGGGTTCTCCTACATGGGAAGGGGTTAATTTTTTGGGGGGTAACACAGCACAAGCGTTAGCTGTTCTGATTTGAAAGGACTTCATCTCTCAGTCTTGGTCTGCCCCTCCCCACTTCTTGTCCACTACAGATTTTTTCCTCCTAGGTGTGGAATGGGTTAATATCCTAGACTGCTTATAGCCTCATCTCTCTATTAGCAGCTCAGTTGTTGTACATCCAGTGGTAGAACAACAGCCGATGGAATCAGAAAGGGAAAATCTTTTAAAACTTAAGACACCGTGAGGGGTAAAAAGCACCATTTTGATATGCAGTCTTGCATTTAAAAAATACTCACATTCCTTCTCTAACAACACCTTCTTCTTAATGTCAAGTTTATCATTGTAAAAACTCTGAAAATCATACTAAAATTTTTATAATTTGATCAAAGATCCTGGGGAATTTTCTGAGAGGTTATGCTCTGGGACCAGTGGGATCTTGAAGTGGTTTTAAAAGAAACAGAGAGTTAGCGAATTACTAGCCTTGGAGGCCATCTCCCGGGGTTGATGTCTAGAAAAGGCGCAGCCTTGCAAGTGCTGGGACAATCAGAGCTGGGGAAGGGAAGGGCTTGGCGGGACCCACGCAAGCCCCTATTCTGTGCCAGGCTGGGTGTAGTGTCGCACACAAAACAGACTCAGTCCCTACCCTCATGCAACTCGCCGTCTAGTGTGGGAGACGTCCCGTTAGGACGAAGAAGCAAGTTGAGGAAGGGGAACGGTGGTGCTCAGAGAATGAGAAGAGACACCTACTTCGGACAGTGGTCACCAAAGGGCCCCTTTGAGGAAGGAACATTGAAGTCGAGAAGTGAAGATGCCAGCTGTTTGTCGTTGTTAATCCAAGCAAAACCCCTGTGAAGGTGGTGGTGTATCAAGCTGAGATTCCGTTTAAACAATTTGTTCAGGGTAATACAGCCAATTATTAGCACGGTCTGTTAGCAGGGCTCATTTCCAGGCAGTCAGAAATTGTCTTTGGATCTTCAACTGGATTTTAAGTTCTTGGAGGCAGAGGCCAGCCCTCGTTGGGACAGCTGTAAGAATAGACGCTACTTACGGTGACACTTTCTTTTCGAATCTTCCAGGAGGTTGGGAAAGATGGAATAGAGATGTTGGAAGTCGAGCTTGAAAATTCTTCGATGGTCGGCCAGGCGCGGTGACTCACGCCTGTAATCCCAGCACTCTGGGAGGCCAAGGCGGGTGGATTGCTCGAGGTCAGGAGTTCGAGACCAGCCTGAGCAAGATCGAGACCCCGTCTCTACTAAAAATAGAAAGAAATTATATGGACAACTAAAAATATATAGAAAAAATTAGCCGGCCATGGTGGTGCAACCTGTAGTCCTAGCTACTCGGGAGGCTGAGGCAGGAGGATCGACTGAGCCCAGGAGTGTGAGGTTGCTGTGAGCTAGGCTGACGCCACGGCACTCACTCTAGCCTGGGTGACAGAGTGAGACTCTGTCTCAAAAAAAAAAAATTTTTTTTTAAAAAATCTATCCGTAGGGGAATACAAGCCTATTTTTCCCCTTCTTTTAGTTTTTTTGTTTTGTTTTCCCTCTTGGCATGTAAATTGCCTTTCGTAGGTGAGCAAAGAGCAGGAAAAGTATGAATCTACATCCAGAAGGATGCAATTTACAAAAGTCCTTTCTGAATGGTTTAGTAGGAAAGACAAAAAGGTGGTAGTCTGTAAATTTCATTTATGTATTTTTTGCCCCATTTGCACAAGCGGTTGGGCCCCTTCTCTACTTTGCCACCATCACTAAAGAAAGGGAGCCTGAAGTTTGTTGTCATAAATCTGCAGTCCCCAACCCCTGGGCCTCGGACTGCTATGGCGAGGGGCCTGTAGGCACCGGGCCTCCCAGTAGGAGGTGAGGGGGGTCAGCGAAGCTTCATCTGTATCTACAGCCGCTCCCCATCACCCGCATCACCGCACAAGCTCCGCCTCCTATCCCATCAGTGGCAGCATTAGATTCTCAGAGGAGCTCGAACCCTGCTGTGAACTGCACATTCCAGGGGTCTGGGTTGTGGCTCCTTATGAGAATCTAATGCCCAATGATCTGAGCTGGAGCTGAGGTGGTGATGCTAGCACTGGGGAGCAGCTGCAAATACAGAGGATCATTAGCAGAGAGGTCTGGCTGCACCATAAATGTCATGCATTTGGATCATCCCCAAACCATCCACCCCCCCCCCCCCCCGCAAGCCCCGGTCTGTGGAAAAATTATCTTCCATTAAACTAGTCCCTGGTGCCAAAAAGGTTGGGGACCGCTGTAAATGATGTAGTTGATCCTTCTAGCAAAATGTTATTTGTGAAACAGTGTTAGGGTAGGGTCTATACTCATGTTTAATTTTTTTTTTTTTTTTTTTTTTGAGACAAGAGTCTCACTCTGTTGCCCAGGCTAGAGTGCTGTGGGGTCAGCCTAGCTCACAGCAACCTCAAACTCCTGGGCTCAAGCGATCCTCCTGCCTCAGCCTCCTGAGTAGCTGGGACTACAGGCATGCGCCACCATGCCCGGCTAATTTCTTCTATATATATTTTTAGCTGTCCAGATCATTTCTTTCTATTTTTAGTAGAGACGGGGTCTCGCTCTTGCTCAGGCTGGTCTCGAACTCCTGACCTTGAGCGATCGACCCGCCTCGACCTGCCAGAGTGCTAGGATTACAGGCGTGAGCCACCGCGCCCGGCCAACAATGATTTTTGTCAATTTTAAAAGGAAAACACTTCAAATGCTTTCTTAAAATTTTTTTTTATCCTTTCATGATTTTTATTATTATCAGTATTATATTTTTTTAAAAATTTCAGAAGATTACAGGGGTACAAATATTTCGGTTACATGCCTTGCGTTTGTACTGCTTGAGACAAAGTTGTAAGTGTGCCCATCACCCAGATAGTGTACATGGTACCCGTTAGGGGTGATTTCACCCATCCCATCCTCGCCCTCCCACCTGCTTGGTTTCCCATGAGTTTTACTTCCATCTGTGCACATGAGCACTCTTCCGTTCATTCCAGTTTAATGGTGAGCACATGCGGTGTTTGTTTTTCCATTCTTAAGATACTTCACTTAGGAGAATGTTCTATCCAGATTGTTACAAAAGGCATTAGTTCATTTTTCATGGCCGAGTAGTGCTCCATGCAAATGTTTGTTTCATTTGCTAATTTGTGCAGTCATTGGTCTATCTTGGTTTCTACCGGAGACTAGACCATCTGTCCCCTCATCTCCATAGCCTGGGGACAGAGTGACTACAAGTTAGGACAGATGGTTTCAGCTCTCCCAGGAAAGAGGCTTTGGAAGTTGTCTTCCCTGTCCCCACGCCAGGAGCGTGGCGGAGCTCAGCAGCTTTGCTGAGCTTGGAAGAGGAACAAACTGTGCAGGAGACAGGAGACAAAAGGCTGCACCGAATGTTCCAGGCCACTGAGCAACCAGATGTGGAACCGCCTAGGGGTCGAGTCCGTGGCCCACACGAGGAGTGGGGCTGTGTTTGTGGCGATCTGCAAGATGCATCAGAGGCCTGGATTAGAAGAACCTTCTGTCTCCGAGCCTCTGAGGACACGAGTCTGGATTTGGTAGTGGAAGCAGGAGACGCCGAGAATACAGAGGGTGTCACCCTGTGTTGCAGGAGCGGCCAAGGAGCCTGCGATCTGGAAGGGAGGAGGAAGAGTGTGGCCGTGCAGTGCAAGCAGCCTTGCGGGGAAGTATCGTGATGCACTCCGCACCTTCCTCAGTTACGTGTGGTCTGTGCCCGTCATTCCCTGCATGATCAATTGGGTGTCATTATGAACCGAATGGGGACCCAAAACCCAAAGAAAATGTAGAAAAGGTTTTTAGAAAGATAAACCTGCTTTAGCAGTGTGGTTCCTCGAGGCAAGAAGCTGGGGAACTCTTTAATTAGGGCCCCACGAAAGTGAGTCTTTGGCTACGAGAATGTTCTTCTGGGTTGTTCTAAAGGTGTCATTTTGGAAGGAAGGCAGGTCTTTGCCTACGGGCGGTTTTATCAGGGTACCAGTTTGCAAATGCACGTTGCACGCGTGTGCTAACGCCTTCTGCGTGTGCTGATGCTGCACACATCCCAGCAGGGGTGAGGCGCGCCCTGCCATTCGGCATAGACAGCATCACCTTCCTGCATACGCGTGTGGAATGTGCAGCGATGAAGCTGCAGAGCCAGACTTGCTCTGCCACAAGATGGAAGGCAGCCCCGGCCACAAATGTCGTTTCAACAGCATTAAGCCACATTTAGAAGGCTCTCGGCTTCTAGAAGGCTTAAGTGCTTTCAAATCGTAAGGCAATTTTGGAGCCGTGATTGCGTTTGAGCAAATTTGTCATTGTTCTTAGAGGACACCACTGCCGGGGGTGGGGTGGCTGTTTTTTATTAATGTTGGAGTGCTGCTTTACAACTTAGAAATCACACTCTTTGAGACCAGCCTGAGCAAGAGCGAGACCCCGTCTCCACTAAAAATAGAAAGAAATGATTTGGACAGCTAAAAATATATATAGAAAAAATTAGCCGGGCATGGTGGCACATGCCCGTAGTCCCAGCTACTTGGGAGGCTGAGGCAGGAGGATCGCTTGAGCCCAGGAGTCTGAGGTTGCTGTGAGCTGGGCTGACGCCACGGCACTCACTCTAGCCCGGGTGACAGAGCGAGACTCTGTCTCAAAAAAAAAAAAAAAAAAAAAAAAGAAATCACACTCTTTGGACTACTGCTCGTTTTACTATTTGAAAACAATTATTGCTATCTTAAAGGGCTAAGAGTTTATAGCTAATTTTGAGGAAGTAATTTTTGTGGTACATTAATAGGCTTTATTTTGTAGAGCAGGGTTAGATTTGCAGAAAAACTGAGCAGAGAGGAGAGAGTTCCTCAATGCCGTGCTCCTCACCCCTCCGTTTTGTGCGTTAGTGTGGTCCAGTTTTTACAATGAAGGAGCCACTAGGATTTGCTATTGTTAACCAAAGTCCACAGTTGACATTAGAGTCCACTTTCTGCATTGCATATGCTGTGGGGTGTGAAAAGTGTGTAACAAAATGTTGTCATTGTTGTAGTGCCACAGGGTGAAGTTTTCCTGCCCTAAATATCCTCTGTGCTCTGCCTGTTCCTCCCGGCCTCCTTCCAGCCCCTGGCAACCGCTGGTCTCTTTATTGTCTCCATAGTTTGGCCTTTTCTGGAATGTCATGTAGCTGGAATCAGACAGTGTGTAGTCTTTTCAGATTGGCTTCTTTTATTTAGCAATTTGCATTTGATATTTCTTCATGTCTTCATGGCTTGTGACACAGGGCATTTCTTTTCAGCACTGAATGATAACACCCTGTATGGGACACCACAGTTTGTCATTCACCTGTGGAAGGACATCTCGGTTGCCACCAGTTTTTGGCAATGATGAATAAAGTTGCTAGGGTTAGGGTTAGATCTTTAGCCCACTTTTTAATGGGGTTCTTTGCTTTCTTACTGCCAAGTTTTAAGAGTTCTATGTCTATTTTGCAGATAAGTCCTTTATCAGATGTGTGTTTTGCAAGTATTCTTTCCTGGGCTGTGACTTGTCTTCATTCTCTTTATATATATATATATTTTTTTTTTTGAGACAGAGTCTCGCTCTGTTGCCTGGGCTAGAGTGAGTGCCGTGGCGTCAGCCTCGCTCACAGCAACCTCCAACTCCTGGCTCAAGCGATCCTCCTGCCTCAGCCTCCCGAGTAGCTGGGACTACAGGCATGCGCCACCATGCCCAGCTAATTTTTTCTATATATTTTTAGTTGTCCATATAATATTCTATTTGTAGTAGAGATGGGGTCTCGCTCTTGCTGAGGCTGGTCTCGAACTCCTGACCTCGAATGATCCTCCCACCTCGGCCTCCCAGAGTGCTAGGATTACAGGTGTGAGCCACCGCGCCCGGCCGGAATAAAATATTTTTTGCCTGTGCTCTTTTCCCCAGAAAGCCCCTTTGCTTCTCGTTTTCATCATGTTCATACTTGTCACTGCTCTCAGTTAGATGGTGGCTCACCTACTCCATTGTTACAATTTAACCAAAGTACAGTGAAAAAGTGAAAAATCAATGGGTGACTCTCCACCAGGAAGAGCACACAAGCTTGCATTCCCCTTGTACATTTTTTTGTTTAGAAATGTGATGGAAACCTGGGATTATTTACTGTCTGTAAGCCTTCTTGCAAAGATGAGTATGAATCATTCTTTACCTTTCCCTGTAGCAAGCTCTAGACGCTTTAGGGAGTTGGGGGTTAAACCTCAGGGGTTCTGGTTCCATGTGCTAAACCTCTCCCTTCTCTTGAAGGCGCCGTATTCTGAGATGAGGGTGGCGGCCAAGGTCTAAAGGCCGTGCAGAGAGTGCATGGTCATCTCGATTTCCCTTCCTGTAGTCGCCTCTCGCCATGCATGACTCAAAAGCCCAAGGTCAAAACACGTGGCTGCCTTATTTCCTCCGTCAGCATCCCCATCCCATTTTGTGACAGCCTTCCAGAGATCGGGTGGCATCACCGGTTCCCCCAGCGGGTCCTCTGTTTGACCCTGACCCTCACCCCACCGCCCACCCTCAGTGTGTTCATCGTCCCAGCTTCGGGGTGCTTTGCTTCATCTTCCTCTATCTTGCTCAAGGTTCACTTGCAGAAACTTCTACGACTGTGTCCCTCACTTCCCTTCCTTCTTTCTGCTTCCCCTTTTCCAGTTATTCCTCTTGGTTTAATCGTCTCCCCCATTTGGAGAACTCTTTGGGATCCTGAATATTTATTTTCTTGACTCCTGCTTTGTTCTCTCTACACATCATCCTTCCTCTTAAACTTAAAAGACTTGAGCGGTGGCTCATGCCTGCAATTCTAGCATGTTGGGAGACCAAGGGCAAAGGATCGTGTGAGGATCCTCCTGTTCAAGACCAGCCAGACCAAGAGTGAGACCCGGTCTCTACAAACAATAGAAAAATTAACCAGGCGTGGTGGCGCATGTCTGTGGTCCCAGCTACTCAGGAGGCTGAGGCAGGAGGATCGCTTGAGCCCAGGAGTTTGAGGCTGCCGTGAGCTATGATGATGCCACTGCCCTCTAGGTCTGGCAATAGACCATGACCCTGTCTCAAAAAGGAAGACTTAAAAGACTTTGCTCTGTAAAATAGGGGTTTAGATAAATACGCTAATATGAAATTTGCTTTGTGATTGCTTGGAAAGAACAGAGGAAACCTACAACCTGTGGATGTGTGAGGTGGGCGTAGTGCACAGGTAAACCGAGCACAAGTCATTCATCTTTTTTTTTTTTTTTTGAGACAGAGTCTCACTCTGTCACCCGGGCTAGAATGAGTGCCGTAGCGTCAGCCTCGCTCACAGCAACCTCCAACTCCTGGGCTCAAGTGATCCTCCTGCCTCAGCCTCCCGAGTAGCTGGGACTACAGGCATGTGCCACCATGCCCGGCTAATTTTTTTCTATATATATTTTTAGTTGTCCATATAATTTCTTTCTATTTTTAGTAGAGACGGGGTCTTGCTTTTCCTCAGGCTGGTCTCGAACTCCTGACCTCGAGCGATCCTCCCGCCTGGGCCTCCCAGAGTGCTAGGATGATAGGCGTGAGCCACCACGCCCAGCCAAGTCATTCATTTTTTAAAACACATTTCTCACAAGAGAAGCAAACAGCTGATAACCAGTGCGGAGGTGGAGTAAACCACCTCTCAGAAATCTTAACAGCAAGGACAACAGAAGATTAGGAGAAAGAAAAATAAAAACTAGAGGAAATGGATTCCCAGCGACATAATCTTAGCAATTACCATTCAGTCAACCGAGAGGCTTGGACGGCTGGGAGCCTAAAGGAACCTAACCTGGATGGTTTGCACGAGCTCAGCTCTGGCTGAGTTAGCTGCTCAGTGTAGCTATTCTGCTGTTTTTATTAACCACTCAGGTATACATACTACAAGATCTTTGCGGTTTCAGTGACAATACTTCCATGCGTCCTGAGGAGTCACTCTGCCTCCCAACAAATGTCCTCTTGCCCTGAGCAGGGGACAGCTTCTCTGTGATACCCCCCCACTCCCAAATCTGCTTCTATCTTGATTCATTTTTATGAATTACAGTTCTTGTTTCATTTTTGCTTTTGGTTTCATTTCTATTTTCAGAGGCAGGATTTTGAGCAAGAGTAGTAATTACAGTAAATATGTACATTTTGCTTTAATTTTATCGACTATATAATTATGCTACATTTAACTGGTGAGGCTGACCTCTTTGCTGCTTAGTGGTCCATGCCCACAAATGGCATCTTCCTAAATAGAAAACTTAAGATTCCAGGACATAATGTTTTTATTTGCTTACCCCCCCCCCACATACAATGACCAAAAAGAAAAGTTTTACTGTTTTTATGCTTAGTACATAATGATATTAAACAGATGTGTTTGTCATAATAAATGATTTTTGTTTGGTTTTGTTTTAGAGACTGTTAATATGGTAGGCATTTGGAAATTTGGGAATTTTAGTCTCATCTTTTAACTTATCAATTAGAATCACAACCTGTATTTATTTTAGAAAATTTTATACCTGGATAAGCAAAAAGAAAATTTAAGTCATCTCTGGATCTGTTGCCTGTTAACATTTTGCATTATCTTTCCAGACACAAGTATGTTTGCACATACAACTTTTAAAAAACAGGACAAATTGGCTGGATGCGGCGGCTCACGCCTGTAATCCTAGAGGCCGAGGCCGGAGGATCGTTTGAGCTCAGGAGTTCGAGACCAGCCTGAGCAATAGTGAGACCCCGTCTCTACTAAAAATAGAAAGAAATAATCTGGACAGCTAAAAATATATATAGAAAAAATTAGCCGGGCATGGTGGTGCATGCCTGTAGTCCCAGCTACTGGGGAGGCTGAGGCAGGAGGATCACTTGAGCCCAGGAGTTTGAGGTTGCTGTGAGCTAGGCTGACGCCATGGCACTCACTCTAGCCCGGGCAACAGAGTGGGACTCTGTCTCAAATAAATAAATAAAAATCAGGATAAATAGGTCATATACATATTGTTTTTTTTTTTTTTTGTCATGGTTGATATGCTCAGAGCTAAATCTTTGTTCACATTCTTAGGAGGTTTATAAAATATAAGAAATGTATTTACAATAGTCCTGGAGAGCAACTTGATAGCTTTATGTCAGTTTTGTTAAAAGCCAATTTAATATGTGGAAAAAAAACATGCTATCCTCACTTCTTTGATTCATGTTTCTTTGCTCGCCAGTGAGGTTAAATACTTTGTCACTTTCAATGTTAAAATATGAAGGGTTATTTTATTTCAGGAAGTTTGTTAAAATGAAAAATTATTTGATTTTCACTGCTGTGGTGCTACGTGACCTTCTTGTCATTTCTTCCGACTTTGAGGAGTTTTGGAGTTCGACTCACAATAACAACTTTGTGTCAGGAAGGAAAGCACTAGATGCTGATTGTTTGGGCCATGCAAGACCTAACATAAAGACTGCAGAAAGCAGAGCTTGTGAGACACAGGGCTTTTTAGTCTGTTGTTCAACCTTCTTTGGGCTTAAAAGACAAGACTCCTATTTCTTGGATGTTCTGAATGCAGTTTGCATTAGGCAGAGAGAAGTACAGAGCGCCCTTTCAAGATATTTTAAATTTAAGAGTCTATAATTAGAAAACACTATTTTTGAGTCTTGGTAATAACATTTAACTCTGAAAGCACCCATCTAAATCAGTGGGTCATCCCTCCTCCTCCTCTCCTCCCCACCCCTGACATTCACATCTGCCACAGGTACAGACTCTGCTTCTGGAATCTTCCAAGTTCAAACTCGCACGTCACCATTTCACAAAGTGGGAGCTGGTCAGTGAACCGATGTTTACAGCCATCCACTCTGTGCCAGGCTCTGTCCCGAAGAGACAGCAGGGAGCTGTGGTCCCCTCCCTCATGGCACTTACAGTCTGGCAGAAAAGACACAAGCCGATCTGTGCAAATGATTGACTAAACGAGCACAATTAGCAGACTGTTAGGATGGAGAAAAGTTAGGAGGAAGGTGGAACAGGCGGAGGTGTCTGTCTGAAGGGTCCCGAAAGCTTCTCCAGGGACGTGTCTGTCCGGGGACACACAGGGGTTGATCACAAACACTGTCCCCTGCTCCTTCCTTGCAGAATGCTACAGCTGGTCCCTGCAAACTGCAAAGGAATTCATCTATTTCTGCTTTCTTTAGTGATACCCCACAAGTATTA
Source organism: Varecia variegata (assembly GCA_028533085.1). Taxonomy (NCBI): domain Eukaryota; kingdom Metazoa; phylum Chordata; class Mammalia; order Primates; family Lemuridae; genus Varecia; species Varecia variegata. Next base: position 1,509,193 of record CM052456.1, read on the forward strand.
AAATGAAAATACATTGCCATGGCTGATCGATCACTTTAAGATTAATACCATTTCATCTGAAGAAAAAGTGCGTAACTAATTAGTCTTAAGAACAACATACTTTGCCAGATGGAAGGGACAAGACTGACAGGTCACTGGGCCATCAGCCTGTTCATAGACCGTGGAGCAGCCACGGAAGAGCGGGTGTGTCGTGGCTCCCGTGTGCAGGATGGGAGCATCCCAAGGAACACGGTCCCCTGTCCAGCTGAGCTTTGCTCCCCGGTAACGAGACTATTTCAAGAAAAGGTGTCTATCGTCCAAGGCACAATAAAGTGTGGCTTCACCACAATGGCTTTTGTAAGTTGGAGAAGTTCCATGTCTAACTGTCAGGTGGAGCCCGAAGTGACCAGGACAGATAGGAATATTTTTCCCAGTTGTTTAATCCCCTGAGATCGTGGCTGTTCTTTTGCCGGATAATGATCCTCAAGTCCATGAAACTCCAAAGCAGATGCGCTGGGACAGTCGCTTCTCAGTGCGCCGGGTCACTCGGTGTCTCCCAACGTTGGAGAATTTTTATTTTATAGTAACCTGATGTTTTGCTCACTTTGTAAGATGTGACTAGATCACCTTATATCAGCCATTTGACAAATACGTGCAATGCTTGCTCTACGCCACGTGCTGTTTTTAGCTCTTTGTTAGTATTAACTCCTCCATTCTGGTTTTTTTTTTTCCCCCGTTTATTTCTATTCTGATCTTTGTTATTTCTTTCCTTCTACTAGTTTTGGGTTTGGTTTGTCTTTTTCTAGTTCCTGGAGAGGTGCATCATTAGGTTACGTGGAATCTGTTTTTCTGACATAGGTGTTTAGGCGTTTATTGCTATAAAGTCCCCTCTTAGCACGACTTTGCCCATATCCCATAGATTCTGGTATGTCGTGTTTCCATGCTCATTTGCTCCAAGAAATTTTTTTTTTTTTTTTTTGAGACAGAGTCTTGCTTTGTTGCCCGGGCTAGAGTGAGTGCCGTGGCATCAGCCTAGCTCACAGCAACCTCAAACTCCTGGGCTTAAGCGATCCTCCTGCCTCAGCCTCCCGAGTAGCTGGGACTACAGGCATGCGCCACCATGCCCGGCTAATTTTTTCTATATATATTTTAGTTGTCCAAATCATTTCTTTCTATTTTTAGTAGAGATGGGGGTCTCGCTCTTGCTCAGGCTGGTCTTGAACTCCTGACCTCGAGCGATCCTCCCGCCTCGGCCTCCCAGAGTGCTGGGATGACAGACGTGAGCCACCTCGCCCGGCCTGCTCCAATAAATTTTTTAATTTCCTTCTTAATTTCCTTGTCGACCCAGTGGTGGTTCGGGAACACGTCGTTTAATTTCCATGTGTTTGTATCGTTTCCGAGGTTACTCTTGGTACTGATTTCTGGTTTTATTCCACGGCGGTCAGAAAAGATAACTTGGTAGGATTTCAACTTTTTTGACTTTGTTGAGATTTCTCCTGTGGCCCAATGTATATGGTGTACCCTGGAGAATGTTCCATGTGCCGTTGAAAAGAATGTGTGCTCTGCAGCCATTGGATGAGATGTTCTGCAAACGTGTGTTGGGTCCGTGTGGTCTGTAGCCTCACTCTGTTTCTCTGTGGACTTTCTGCACAGACGATCTGTCCATTGTTGAAAGTGGGTGTTGAAATCTCCTCCTCTTACTGGGTTGCAGTCTCTCTCTCTCCCTTTAGATCTATTCATATTTGCTTTATGTAACCTTTGATTCTTTGAAGGACCCTATGAAGACAGTATTGTTATTGTCCCTATTTGTAGATGGGGAAACTGAGGCACAGGGAGATTACGTGTCTTGGCTGGAGTCGCACGGGTCCTAAGCGTGAAGTCCGGCTTCAGAATCCTTGTTCGTAATGGCTGAGCTTTGCTGCCTCTGCAGTTATTCGCTACGGGGGGAACCACATTCCATCACAAGAAATATCTCTCCGTCTTCCACTCGTCTTGCGATCAAGGACCCTTGGTCTCTCCTTACCCGGCTCTCTGACTCTACGTTGCTCCTCTCACAGTAGTATTTTGTTGTCGTTGTCATAAGTCATATAATTTACTTCATTCCTTCGTGAAGTTATGCGTAGTGCATGTACTTCAAATTCAAACACATCGTGAACTTCTGTGACACTATTTAAAATGTCTTCAGATAACACAAATCAGGACGTGCACAGAAAGTCTGGGGAGTAGTAAGCACGAATTTGCGGTCTACCGTCTGCCCCTGTCACCCACTCTCCTTTTCAACAGGGACTCATGTTTGACTACATGAAAGGCATCCCGTTTAACTGTGTAATTGAATGAAATGTATAAGCCGGCAATAGTATGAATATTATTAATACTCTGCCATAAACAATTGCAATTGTCCACAGACATGAATAAAGCAGAGCAACTGCCCTGCTTTAATTTGACTGACGTGAGTGATGGGGACGGTAGGGACAGTGGGCGGAGTCAGGAGAGAGGAACTAGCTGGGAAAGGGTCCGAGTAAAATGAGAACTTCCTCCTCCAAGGGCGAGACTCTCTTCCCAAAGGGGTGAACACATTCTGGAGAGAGAGCCGAGTGTGGCATGTGAAACGTAAAACTAAACTGCTTGCCTCTTATTACGGATCTTACTGGAATCGTTATGGATTGTGCTGGAAAAACAGCATTTTGGGCCAGTTGAAGTTCATTTCATCTCTACGCAGCATTTCAGGCACGCTTTTGTTCTTTTAGTTTTAGAGCAGCTTTACTGAGATATCATTCACGTACCGTAAAATTTGCTCTTTTAAAGTGCACAGACCAGCCGTTTTTAGTATATTCATAGAGATGTGCAAACATCATCCCTGTCTAGTTTTAGGATATTTACATCACCCCAAAAGGAAATCCCACACTCATGAGTATTCACTGTCTGTTCCCCCCAGTCCTTGGCAACCACTCATCTTTCTGTCTTTGTGGATTCGCCTGGTCTGCACACTTCATGTACATGGCACCAGGTAACACGTGGGCTTTGTGACCAGCTTCTTTCACTCAGAATAGTGTTGTCAGAGTCCATCTGTGCTGTGGCTTGTGTCACTGCTTTGGTCCTTTTTATTGCCAAATCATTTAGTATGTGGATTTGCCACATTGTGTTTATCCATTCAATAGTTGATGGACTTTTGGGTTACTTTCACTTTTGGGCTATGATGCATAATGTCATTATGAACATTTGTGTACAGTATTTGCATAGACTGGCGTTTTCATTTTCCTTGGGTGTATGCCTAGGAGGGACACATTTGTTCTTGAACTTCCTCTAAGAGTTGAGTATTTTTTTTTTTTTTTTTGAGACAGAGTCTCACTCTGTTGCCTGGGTTAGAGTTCCATGGTGTCAGCCTAGCTCACAGCAACCTCAAACTCCTGGGCTCAAGCCATCCTCCTGCCTCAGCCTCCCGAGTAGCTGGGACTACAGGCATGCGCCACCATGCCCGGCTAATTTTTTCTGTATATATTTTTAGTTGGCCAGATAATTTCTTTCTATTTTTAGTAGAGACGGGGTCTCGCTCTTGTTCAGGCTGGTCTCGAACTCCTGACCTCGAGCGATCCTCCTGCCTCGGCCTCCCAGAGTGCTAGGATTACAGGCATGAGCCACCTCGCCTGGCCGAGTATTTTTGATGAAGGTGGGATCTCAACTAAAAATCTGTTTCTGGTTGCAGATGGGTGTATATCTTGCGGTTGTTAAACACAGATTTTAATACAATTTATTAGGTGGTTAAAAGATATGTCAATCAATTACCAGATCATATACGTATATGCACAGTTTAGTCATCTCAGGCTGTAGTTTTAGGACATTCCTATTGTGGTTCTATGAACCGGGGACCTCTGACCAGTGGCATGTACTTCACCCACAAGGCAAATTTAAGCCACTTAACGATCCACTGAAAGATCCCAGCAGCTGTGTGGATTTCAAAGCGCATCTGCCGCCATTTTGTTTGAAGGTGCACAGGTTGTGCACTGCACATTGACTGAGTTCCTGTGACATTTAGTTTGCCCTGTATGCATGCAGTCCCTCTTCTGGCCTATAGAGCCCTCTGCCACTGACCTCTGCCCTCCACTTCTCCACTCCCAGATCACAGTGCTCCAGCCGCTCATGCTGTTCCACTCTTCAAAACTTCCTGGCTCCTTCCTGCCTCAGGACCTTTGAGCCAGCTGCCCCCTCTGCCTGGTGTGCTCTTCACCTGTAGCTGCCTCCCCCCTCCCCCACTGTGTAAGTCTTAGCTTAAGGCCATCTCCTCAGAAAGGCTTCCCTGACGACTTCCTCTAAATCAGCCACAGCAGCCTTGCTCTGAGTCCATTTGTCATGGTTGTCCTGTTGAACTGTCCCTGCATTAGAATGCAAGCCTCAGGAGGGGAGGCAGCCTGCCTGCTCCATCCCCGGACAGGGGCTGGCAGGTGTTGATTATTAATGGCATCAATGCCTGAGTGGCTCTTCTCCTCCTGGAATGCCAGTACCTGTTAGAGCCAGTGTTTCTCTGGTGAGTCTTCTAGAGGGACAGTCTCATAGAGCTCTTCATGTTACCTCCACCCCCAGAAAAACCAATAAAACAAAGCATCATTCTTATTTAACCTCTTGCATTTTTTATTTTCCCAGAGCTATCATCCTCTGGCCCTATACCCACTCTTCTCAGAAAGGATCTGCTACAAGACTGGGAGTGTCAACTGCCGCAAGGACCAAGGTGGGATTTGCTGTGCTGCCATCTGGAAACGGTAAGTTTGGTGCTTCCCGACGCTGTAGCGTAAGTGTAATTTGCATCAGCTGCAGGTGGCTGCCTGCCAGGTATTTCTGCCACTTCTCTGCTGTCCTCGCTTCTCCAGTTAAGACATTTCATCAATGCCTTACCTTGGAGAATTGTATTATCCTCAGAGCAGTCTTGAATTTCAAGCTCTTTCAGATGACTAGATGTTTTCTCACTCATATTGCTTGCTTGCTTTATGTATGTATGTATGTATGAATGAATGAATGAATGATTGCATGAGACAGGGTCTGGCTCTGTCACCCAGGCTGGAGTGCAGTGGGGCACAGTCATAGCTCTCTGCGGTCTCAAACTCCTGGGCTCAAGTGATCCTCCCACCGTGGCCTCCCAAAGTGCCGAGATTACAGGTGTGAGCCACCACACCTGGCCATGCTGCTGTTTTGAATGACAGCAAGAGCAATAGAGGTCACACCAAAATTTCCTAACCTCTTTCCATTATTGCCAAAAGAGAACATTCAGTGAACTGCCTCAACCTTAAAAAAGTTCATGCACTAAAAATCTTCCAAAAAATATCAGTTAGCCACATACTTATTCAGCGACATTACTGAAGTTACTACTAGCAAAATTATTCTGTTTTCATAGCTATCTAAGTTGAGGATAAAGAGCTGTGGTAGTTATGCCCGTTCTGTGCCACTGAGGAAGTGGTTTCGGCCCTTGTGATTAACATTGTGCAACTCAATTCACTGCAGACACTGCTTTGAATTTAATTTCAAGGATAATTTTATGCTTGAAAATAAAAATGGCAGTTGCATTTTTAGTGCAAGCGATTTTCTCTTTTCACACTATCACTCTGGGCACCTTACAACTGAGACTCATTTGAGTCTTAAAATCGCCAATTTTTTTTTTTTTGAGACAGAGTCTTGCTCTGTCACCCCGGGTAAAGTGCAGTGGCATCACCCTCGCTCACAGCAACCTCAGACTCCTGGGCTCAAGTGATCCTCTTCAGTAGCTGGGACTACAGGCAAGTGCCACCATGCCCGGCTAATTTTTCTATTTTTAGTAGAGACGGGGTCTCGCTCTTGCTCAGGCTGGTCTCGAACTCCTGACCTCAAACGATCCTCCCGCCTCGGCCTCCCAGAGTGCCAGGATTACAGGCGTGAGCCACCTCACCCCGCCAAGAGAGCCACTCTTTTTCATCATTACTGCTTAGTGCAGTGTTTGCCTAAAAAGATTTCAGCTCTAAGATGGACCCCAGGGCCATGTAATCCCAAATTAATTAAAACCAAATTTTTATGAGCAGTTAAGATTCATTGTTCAGCACAGCATTCTACAGGATTATTTGTTTGCTTTCTGTAAAATTCTGAATAATTCTAGGAATGTCGCTAAGACTAGAATGCCTGCGTTGGGCCGGTCCCAGGAATGACAACTATTTCTAAATACTTGACACCACCGATGTCTGCCCCCTTGTCCGGCGTGTCTGTCCCACTGAAGCCGGGCGAAGAAAGGAATTCATTTATTCGACAAATAGTTACTGAACGCGTGCTGGGTGCCAGGCACTCTTTTCAGCGTCAAAATCCTTGCTTTCCCGAGCTTTAAAAAATCTTTGAAATATCGTCAGCAGACAGAGACGGGAGAAGGGGGACACAGGGACCGGACTCAGGCGCAGTGTCCTGGGGGAACCCCCTTGGAGAGGGAGGGAGCTGGAACCCGATTTGGAAAACGAAGCGATCTTAAGCTCTGATGCAATGGCTGCAGCATTCTAGAAGCTTATTGAAACACCAGAGGTGCCAGGTTGATATAACCTGGGCTTAGAAAGGATTACTTTCCAAGTATACCGTTTTTATAGTAATACATTTCTTCATATTCACGAATTCTGCCTAAATTCTTTCTCTACCAGCCTCTATCAGTGCCTAATGCAACCTTCCAGAATTTCTTTATGCATAAATAAGCAAATGAGGAATAGGAATTCATGCTTTCTCCTTTCCTAACAGAAAAGACAGCATACTGTACATCTCTGCAATGTATGTTTTTCTCATAACAGTGTATTTGGGGGGAGGGGGGTAAGGGTAACAAATCAGTACTAAGAGACCTTCCCCATTTTTTAAAAAAAAAATCAGTTGCAGAGAACTCCATTTATGGACATACCACAGTTTAAACAGTGATCTATTGATGAGCATTTGAGTTGCGGCCGATCATTTGTTCTCAGTGCTGCACTGAATAACTGTGTGTAGGTATAATTATATCTGTATAAACTTGGAAAGTAGAATTGCGGGTCGTAAAGTATATGTATAATTTCGATAGATGTCATTAAATTGTCTCCCCGAGGGGAGAGTTTCTTATCGCATACTTCTACTTAAAACTCGTTGTCAGGGTCTGGGTGTTTTCCCAATCCTGGTGGGTTAAATACGGGACTGAGTTGTGTGCATTGGCAATGTGATCCTATAGAGTCCTTTTTTTCTTTTTTCTTTTCTTTTTTTTTTTTTTTTTTTGAGACAGTCTCGCTCTGTCGCCTGGGCTAGAGTGAGTGCCGTGGCGTCAGCCTAGCTCACAGCAACCTCAAACTCCTGGGCTCAAGCATCCTACTGCCTCAGCCTCCTGAGTAGCTGGGACTACAGGCATGTGCCATCACGCCTGGCTAAATTTTTCTATATTTTTAGTTGGCCAAATAATTTCTTTCTATTTTTAGTAGAGACGGGGGTTTCGCTCTTGCTCAGGCTGGTCTCGAACTCCTGACCTCGAGCGATCCTCCCGCCTCGGCCTCCCAGAGTGCTAGGATTACAGGCGTGAGCCACCGTGCCCGGCCAAGAAAAACTTTTAAGACAAAGAAAATTGCAGGATTCCTACATACAAATGGGAAGTGGAATTATATGGTGTCGTGGAAGTTACTCGCCATCCCTGTAAGAATTAGATCTCTCCTGAATTCACAGCTAATGAAACACACTCCTAAACAGCGCTGGGTCACTAATTCTGACTTCACAGTCAAGAGAGAATCTTTTTCAGACAATCGGAGTTGACACATTTGGTGGCCTATATTCCACCCCAGAAAAAATGGTTACACTTACACATATACCTGTCTTTATTTTTTCATAATGAGAATTGATTACCACAGTATGTTCATCATGGCTTCAGAATCGAGGGTTCACTCTCCAATACCATGATGAATAAAACTAGATGGCACGGCTGGCCTGGGTTCACCTTACTGACCTCTGTCTTCCAATGGAAGTCAGCATGTGTGCCTAGGTTACCCTAGAAGCCGAAAATCTAGAACAAAACAACCTAGGCTTGTGTTTCATATAAATCCTCCAACAGTTATTGCTCTATTATTTTCTAAGTCATTTGTAGGTATTAAATATTCAAAGGAGAAAAAGTGGTTTAAAAAAAGCCACATATACACACACATATCAGATACTGGGTTTATTTTTTTGTCCTTCTTTTCAGGGGACATGCCTGCCACAGACACAAGAATGTACAAAGTAAAGGTGTGCCTCAATGTTACCTCTAATCTTAGTGGGAAAGTTCTGAATCCTAAGTTTATTTAACACTTATGGACTGAGGGATACAAACGAGATTTACAGAGTATTCTTGTTTTCCTCATTGAATAATATACATCCTAACATTGGGGTTCTAGGATGCCTGATATTCATTAAGTACCTTTAAAAGTCAAACACATAATATGAATTTTACTTTGTTTTTGACAGCTACAAAATGGGTATATAAGTTTACTTAGCAAAGATTTTTCAACTTAAACATATGTTAAAACTTTGTATCTTCCAAAATACTTTTCTTTTTGAAAGGCATATTTTAGAGAAAAAAAAAAAAACTTTCCATGTCTGAAAAATTCTTCAATTCTACCGAATAAACGCCAGAGCAGGTTTAAGAAAACGGCACCGTCATCGTTGAGAACTGGATAATTGCAGGCTGCAATTACTAGTGGCAAGAAATAAGGAGGTAAATTACTTTCTAAAATATTTTAATTATTTTAGGCTGGGCATGGTGGCTCACGCCTGTAATCCTAGCACTCTGGGAGGCCGAGGCAGGAGGATCACTCGAGGTCAGGAGTTCGAGACCAGCCTGAGCAAGAGCGAGACCCCATCTCTACTAAAAATAGAAAGAAATTAGCTGGACGGCTAAAAATATATATAGAAAAAATTAGCCGGGCATGGTGGCACATGCCTGTAGTCCCAGCTACTCGGGAGGCTGAGGCAGGAGGATCGCTTGAGCCCAGGAGTCTGAGGTTGCTGTGAGCTAGGCTGACACCACGGCACTCTAGCCTGGGCAACAGAGCGAGACTCTGTCTCAAAAAGAAAGTTTTTCTTTAGCTCTCAATAGGAAAAATAACGTAGCCTGTATCTCAGGCACGAAGGAGCTGCTGGCTCCATGCACAGCATGGGGCCTTCCCAGTGGGAGCAGGGTCAAGGTTAAGCGTTGAATCAACAGTCTCGTGTTGGGAGCGGGTCACGCTGAGCAAACATCTGCCCCGTGTCTGACTGTGCCTGTGCCCGCGTCACCGTCCTCCTGCCAAACACAAACAGGTTGCCAGGCAACGAGAGTGACTCAGACACCCCGAACACTTCACTGCAGTGACAGGTCTGACCACACTGTTTCCAGGAAATGCCCCTCTCGTAAGTCACCGCAGAGTGGGGCAAATGTTCACACAGGCGCTGAGGTCATCGGGTGACCCAGAGCCGGTGGCTGGTTAGGAGGTGGGGCCGGCTGATGTTTGGGAGGATGTGGCCTCTCGGGGCAGGCACAGGTGGTTACTTACCTGCGTGGGGACCCTGGGGAGGAAGGGGTAGGCGGGATCAAGTGTAGTCTGTCCCCAGAAGGACTCACGGAGAAGGGAATTCTTTGCTCTGGGGAGTCGGGGGTGGCAAAAATAGCACATTGCTAATTGCAAAAATAACCCGAGATCTCAGAAAATCACACCATAGCAGAGTGGCTGGCAGGAGCACGGACTCTGGTGGGTTCGAATCCTGCCTCTGCCATGTGCTAGATTTCTAAGTTTTACTTCTCACATCTGAGATGGGGTGACGGTGCCACCTGCCCTGGAAAGTGGTTGTGCATATTGACATCAGGAAAGCGCCAGAACCAGGGTCTGTCACTGTCAGCTCTGCGAGGTGGTGGCTTTGCCCTCCCTGCTCCGGAGGCTGCTTGGGAGCTGGGGCCCGACTGTGGGGGAAGGAAGGAAACCCAAGGAGAAGTGGGATCCATTTCAACGTTTTACTTATTCTTCTGTGATGCTAAAGACAGCAATTATAGAAATTTTAAGTATAAATCATTTAAGAAACCCGTCCAAGTTTTTTTTTTTTTTTTTTTGAGGCAGAGTCCCGCTCTGTCGCCCAGGCTAGAGTGAGTGCCGTGGCATCAGCCCAGCTCAAAGCAACCTCAAACTCCTGGGCTCAAGTGATCCTCCTGCCTCAGCCTCCCGAGTAGCTGGGACTACAGGCATGCACCACCATGCCCGGCTAATTTTTTCTATATATATTTTTAGTTGTCCAGATCATTTCTTTCTATTTTCAGTAGAGATGGGGGTCTCGCTCTTGCTCAGGCTGGTCTCGAACTCCTGACCTCGAGCGATCCTCTCTCCTTGGCCTCCCAGAGTGCTAGGATGACAGGCGTGAGCCACCGCGCCCGGCCTGTCACTGTTTTTTATGCCTTATGTTATATGCCCCTTTTAATATACAATATGTTATTTAAAAAATGCAATCACACAAAGTAAGCCACAGTATGTGGGGTGAAATTTTGGGGCCCTGTATCACGTATGGACATCATAGTTGTGCAGACACATTGCTGACTCCTCTAGGGAAAGAGAGGTCGCCAAGGTTCTCTGGGAAAAGGTGAGATCCTTCTAGTGTCTGAGCGTGTCGCTGACATGTTCATTCAGCAGCGTTCTAGTGCTGGGCACTCGGCTGGCGGCAGGCACCAAGGGCCACCAGCTCAGAGAGGACGCGGGCTCTGTCCTGGCAGCCCTGAGGACACTGCAAGCTTCAGAGCTCTGTGCTGGGCCAAGGACACGTGTAGGAGCACAGGTGAGCGGAGGAAAGCCCATAGCATTGGATCCCAGCCTGATCTTTAAGAGTTCCAACTTCCGTGACATTTATTTTTGGAAGGGCAATTGGAATGTCACCGAGTTGTGTCTGGAAGGTGCTGCGGCACTTGGGCCGGCTGGGCAGAGCCTGGGTGACGTTCTGTGGCAGGGATTAAACGCTGCTCTGAGAGAGAGGTGACATTAGGAGACACAGAGGAGGAAAGGGATTAGGGGAATGGCTTTTAGGGTTGTCTCAAACAGCAATCATAATAGTCAATTTTAAACTATTTAGAAACCCCGGTCAGTGTACAACCTAAGTATATGACATCATGTTATTCAATAACTATAAAGATTTCTTTTTAAAAATATTCATTTTTGAATTGGCAAATAAAAATTGTATATATTTAAGGTGTATAACATGATATAAAGTTTTTTTTTTTTTTTTAGCTCTGTCACCCAGGCTGGAGTGCAGTGGCACGATCATAGCTCACTGCAATCTCCAACTGGGTTCAAGCAAACCTCCTACCTCAGCCTCCCGAGCAGCCAGGATTGCAGGCGTGTAATCCTACCGCACCTGGCTAATTTTTAAAATTTTTCTAGAAACAGGGTCTAACTGTGTTACCCAGGCTGGTCTTGAACTCCTGACTTCAAGCAATCCTCCCGCCTTGGCCTCCCAGAGTGCTAGGATTACAGGCGTGAGCCACCGCGCCCGGCCTGATTTTTTTTTTAAATAATAGGTTTTTGATACCATCTGTGTGTTTTAAAAAACAACTGCAAGTGATTATTTACAGTCAAGCACTTTTATTTATGTAGGGGCATCAATGGAAATTGGATTCAATGGAAATAAGATTAAATATGGAATTACCTCTTTTAGCTTCCTGATGCTAATTTTGATGATGAGGAAATACACTGTTGAATTTGTGATCTGTTTACTTAGCAGGAGATCTCTGTATCAGTTAGAAAGTGTCACGTGGTTTGGGGACTATAACGTAAAACTGTTAGACTCAGCTTCTGTTTTTCCTTCTTCCCTGGACCAGCCTGGTTCTTGGGAGAAACTATTAGCTTTAATATCAGACTTAAATGCCTTTTGAAACTATGAAGTGGGATTTTTAAAAATGGGTTTCACATACTTCTCACTTCAATAGCTAATCTATGCAGCCTCATATTACAGAGTAAATTAAACCCCACGGCATTAAAACCTAATGCCGGTTTTAATGCCGGAGTCGGTTTCTAGGTATATAAATCTTCCATGTATATAAGGAAAGCTAGGAATGGATGAGCAAGTAATTGCCAGGGTTGTTCAATTAGGCTGTTAGATTTAGCTGTGCTGATAAGCCCCGGGTGTTTGGACCGAACAAGTACTGGCTGCTTGTGTCCCATGGAACACACAGCGGATAATACCAGCTGCAGGGGATGGTCCTAGCGACCTGGTACCTATCCTGCACGGTTCCTTGTGAATCGACAAGATTACAGTTCAGATTATTGACGGTGCAAACGTCAGTTTACAGCATGGGGACGTCCTTTGTTCATTTGCTAAAGCAGGTAAGTGTTTTAACACAAGGATGAGCCTTCAACCCGGTTTGTTCTCTGAGGCCAGGGGTGTATCGGGCTTCACCGGCAGTGAGTCCAGACAGGGATGGGCAGTAGAAAATTTCAGACTCTTTCTTTGTGCTAAACGCTGAAAACACCTAGACAAAGGGGAATGGAGGTGGAGAAGGAGGTTCAGGGCCAGCGTAAGGCATCGTTTGGGTAGTGCTCCTCAAATGCATGAATATGTCCCCGACTGCCACCCTTAACTTTGAGAACCTCTGATTTAAGGTATATATGAATAATCCGCCTACCTACCTACTATTTATCCATTCGCTCATTTATTTATTCCTTTGTTCATTTCATTCACCTCACCCCATCGTCCGTATTGTAAATTGCCTTTCCCTGGGACTCTACCTTTTATTTATTTATTTATTTATTTTTTGGAGACAGAATCTGGCTCTGTTGCCCGGGTAGAGTGCCATGGTGTCAGCCTAGCTCACAGCAACCTCAAACTCCTGGGCTCAAGCGATCCTCCTGCCTCAGCCTCCCGAGTAGCTGGGGCTACAGGCATGCGCCACCATGCCCGGCTAATTTTTTCTATATATTTTTAGCTGTCCAGATCATTTTTTTCAATTTTTTTAGTAGAGACGGGGTCTCGCTCTTGCTCAGGCTGGTCTCGAACTCCTGACCTCGAGCGATCCTCCTGCCTTGGCCTCCCAGAGTGCTGGGATTACAGGCCTGAGCCACCGCGCCTGGCCTGGACTCTACCTTTAATATTCCTCTCCAGCCACTGGGAGCTTCAGTCCCACATGCCCAGGGCTGTAGTTTTCTCTTTCCAAAATATGCTGGAATCAGATCTGACAATCAGAAGTCTCCAGTCACCCGCACAAAGACTAAAGCTAGGAAATCGTCTGCTAGAAGCAGCCGAGTTGTACAACATCCTGTGGAACGTTTTGAAAGTTGCATTGTATTGAAGGTACTTTATTGTATCAACTGAGTTAAGACGGAAACACTTGACACAGGCGACACTATCCCCCTCTCAGTTGCTGCACCGTGAACTGCAAATGCGACCATTTATTGTTTGCAAATTTGCACAGCGAACATCTGCCCTAAAGTAAGTACCGTATTCATCTCAACAAGTGCCAAATGGTCCACCTAGCCACTCCAAGTGACTATTACGTTTTTGTTCTTGTTTGCACTGAGAAATAAAACAGACCATTTCCCTCCCTTTTTCATGGTAGATTTTGATAAATGCATCTGGTTTTTGTCACTGCATGTTGTTTAGTTATGAGTTTATTTTTGGAGCACAGTTTACGCAAATTTTGTTCAACAGTTTGCTTTCTGTTGGCTGGTTCTTGATCTCGTCTGTAGAAAACTTAGAAATGTGTGTTATTAAAGAATCGCCGCGGAAGAAGTGCTCAGCTGTTAAGTATAGCACTTGACAGGGCTAAGTGAGCCTGGAAGTTGATAACAGGTTATGGGATGGTCCTTACTTTTCTAGTTCTTTAGAAATAACTTAACTCAATGGGTTATCAATGTATCTCTTTTGACAGCTTAAGTTATAAGCAATATTATAAAATTCATTTTCTTTTTTTTTTTGGCTTTATTTTTTTTTTTGAGACAGAGTCTCACTCCGTTGCCCGGGCTAGAGTGAGTGCCGTGGCGTCAGCCTAGCTCACAGCAACCTCAAACTCCTGGGCTCAAGCGATCCTCCTGCTTCAGCCTCCCGAGTAGCTGGAACTACAGGCATGCGCCACCATGCCCGGCTAATTTTTTCTATATATATTTTTAGCTGTCCATATAATTTCTTTCTATTTTTTTAGTAGAGACGGGGTCTCGCTCTTGCTCAGGCTGGTCTCGAACTCCTGAGCTCAAACAATCCACCCACCTCGGCCTCCCAGAGTGCTAGGATTACAGGCGTGAGCCACCTCGCCCGGCCATAAAATTCATTTTCTTAAGGGTAAAATGAAATGAGTTTTAGTAAATTTATAGAATTGTACAACCATCATCACTATCTAATTTTAGAACATTTTCATCACCCCAAAAAGAAACTTCCCATTTGTAATCATTCCCTGTTCGCACCTGCAGTCCCAGGTACCCACTAATTATTATACTTTATATTGATCGTGTGTATCTTTCTCTTGTAACAAATACAGAACTGGAGTGTCCGATTCACCTTAATACGGAGCGGGAAATAAGTACCAGAAATCAAAACTTGTATCCTCCACCCAAGCTCCCCCACAGCTTGTATGTCTCCCCACAGCTCAGGGGGACAGTGACTGGCAGCTGATTTTCTCAATTACATCTTTTACATTAAAAAAAAAAAATCTTTTTCCAAGCCACTCTCCGAATAAAGTGTCACCAAGCTACCTTACAAGTTTGCTCATTTCCCTAATTTCAATTTTATCATGCCAGAAAAGGTGTGGAGACCTCATGGCAGTATAAGAACTTAATCATCTGAAGAGGACTCTTTTCCACGTTACTTTTGTTGGGGAAGTATTTCTTTTTTTTTTTTTTTTTTCTTTTTGAGACAGAGTCTCACTCTGTCGCCCGGGCTAGAGTGCCGTGGCATCAGCCTAGCTCACAGCCACCTCAAACTCCTGGGCTCAAGCGATCCTCCTGCCTCAGCCTCCCGAGTAGCTGGGACTACAGGCATGCACCACCATGCCCGGCTAATTTTTTCTATATATTTTTTTAGTTGTCCATATAATTTCTTTCTATTTTTAGTAGAGACGGGGTCTCGCTGTTGCTCAGGCTGGTCTTGAACTCCTGACCTCAAGCGATCCTCCCGCCTCGGCCTCCCAGAGTGCTAGGATTACAGGCGTGAGCCACCGCGCCCGGCCTCTGCCACCTTTGAAATTAAGATTTCTGTAGTACTTAAATTAGAGGAAAGATAAAGTGCAACATTTGGTTTTTTATCCCCATCAGTATTATTAACTTTTATAGCTTTCTTCATATATGTGCTGAATGTTTCCTTTCAGTTATTAGGATTTAAGGGTATTTTTGTCATTGTTGTAATGGCTACTTCGTCTGGTATGTGACCATATTTTTATTAAGTTTTTGAACTGGTTATATTACTGATTCTCCAAGGAAGCTGTGTGTGTGTGTAATTTGTAAACAGAACCTGACCTTCCCGTTGAATATCATATGTTTGAGATAGACGGTTTTCACACATACATGTCTTATCTGCTTTTCAGTCGTTACTTGCCTGTTTTGTTTTTCTTGTCGTGGCTTAATTGACTAGAATGATATTAAATGGCAGAAGTGTAGAAGTAAAATGTAGGAGCACAATGATGAAGTATGTGTTTTCTTGTCACTTGTCAAAAAGATTCTAAAGTTCATTTAGGGGTTAAAAGGAAGGTAGTAAGTAGAAGTAGGTTCCCCACTAAATATGAGAGCTTATATTACACAGCCACAGTTGTGGTGTTGACATTGAACGAGGCTAGCAATGCAAATGCTACTACTGCATACTTTTCCCTGCAAAATCAAGTGGATGTTGAATTTTATCAAATGCATTTTGGCTTCTCTCAAGATAACCATTTCTTTTTACATATGTTTGTGATGTATTTGATTACAATCATTTTCTAATTTTTTTTTTTTTTTTGGAGACAGAGTCTCACTTTGTTGCCCGGGCTAGAGTGCCGTGGCCTCAGCCTAGCTCACAGCAACCTCAAACTCCTGGGCTCAAGTGATCCTCCTGCCTCAGCCTCCCGAGTAGCTGGGACTACAGGCATGCACCACCATGCCCAGCTGATTTTTTCTATATATATTTTTAGCTGTCCAGATAATTTCTTTCTATTTTTAGTGGAGACGGGGTCTCGCTCTTGCTCAGGCTGGTCTCGAACTCCTGACCTCGAGCGATCCTCCTGCCTCGGCCTCCCAGAGTGCTAGGATTACAGGCGTGAGCCACCGAGCCCGGCCATCATTTTCTAATTTTAAACCTTCCTTACATTTATAGAATAAGTCATACCCAGTTCTAAAAAAATATTAACAATATCAGTGTCCTGAAAGTTTCAGACATTTGTATTTTCCTTCAAAAGGGAGATGTGTCTGTAGAGATCTTAAACTTTTTCAGTATCATCTAGGTCAACTTCTAGGATTTTGCAATGTAAGAGGATTTGGAAAGCTTGGCGTCCGCTTTGTGCCCTAAACAAATGAACTAATAGAATTGCCACCCATCGAGAGGAACCATTGTGGCTTCTGTCACTTTCGCAGACACTGGCGAAAAAGGAAGACTGTAGGAATGACTATGTTGTCATCGTCATCTTGATGCCAAACATTGCGTCCCAAGATCGGATGACACCTGATGAATGTGCTGTGTATATTGAATGCTCTTAATGAAGTCCCAAGGACAATATCAATCCTGACGCTAATGACGATAAACGGGCCCTGTTCTCACCCAGTGCTCTTACCCCCAGGGGCACAAAGCGCTTCACGATTAATTATTTCAGTCACTCTCACGGGAGTCCCAGGAGGTGGTGGCTGAGTGGTTCCTCTTAAAAAAAAAAAAAAATAACTAATTGGGTTTTGTTGTGTTCTACATTCTGTATTCTAGAACTGAGTAGCTACCATAGAAAGACCACCCATACGTCTACCAGTGAAATGGGGCTTCAAAACCCCAAGCTCCTTGCAAATGTGGACACCGGGCAGGAGGACATGGGGACCAGCAGAGTTCAAGGGTGTTTGGACAATAGTTTGGCAAGATGCTGGGTGGACCGGGCTGGGCTGGGCGAGACACAGGAGATGGCCCAGCCATCCATGGTGGGGAAAGTTTGCTGTTGACAGTGTCTCACCCGGGCACTTTGCCATCACACTAGTTCTCCCCACACCACGGTGCCAGGACGCTGGGCTCTCTGCCTGCTCCAGTGTCGCTCGCTGGGGCCCTTTCAAAGGTACCAGAGACAGGTGGGATGTTCACACCAGTTCTCAGTGACACCTCTTGGCCGGTCCCCTGGTCCTCGCTTTGTCTCCCAGGCCAGCTTCCCTCTTGCTTCTGCTTTCCCAGAAGGTGCTTGGGGACACGCCTTGTCACGGGGGCAGGGACAGACACCTCCCAGCCAAACCTCCAAACTCACCCAGCGATCAGCTCATCCCTCGCCTTCCTTTCACCATGTGCCTTCAGTCCTCTCCGGTAACCTTGTGTCATTTTTGCTCTGTCTCTTTGGTTAGACGGCCGGCTCTCTGGCTGAATGTTCAGGGTGGGTGTTTCTAACTCCTTGATTTCCCCCCACACGTCCCTCAGCGCGGGGGCATTTAGGGGCACGAGAAACACTCGCAGTGGACGTGTTTGCCACCCGTAATTGCAAACCAATTGCCCGTACCTATTGCCTGTGCCATTTTAACTTTTTTTCCCTTTTTTATTCCATTAAAGAAAGGCTTAACTGTCACCACTCTGAGTTTTCCCTCCTCCTCCTCCTTTTTTTCCTGAAGTTACCCTGGAAGGAGAAGCCTTTGCAGTGTGGAGGATTGTGCTTACGCTGTGCTCAGGGTGGGGACTAATTATGAGGTCTGAAAACCTCTCCAGGTGGCCGGGTTCTGCAGCGCCACTAAAATACCGCCCTCCTAAATCGAGAACAGCTGGGGCAGTGTCGCTAGCCAGCATAAAAGAGCTGGCCGTGGTGGTGCTCAGTGCTGGAAGAAGTCTGCACTCGGGGGCCCGTGGAGCCCCAGCCCAAGGCACCCTGTCCTGCTGGTGTTGTGGTGGGTAAGTGCTCTGGGCTGGTCCCCTGGGTGTCACTTTCTGTTGCTGGTTGGAAATTGCGGTGGCTGTATTCAAATGCTATCATTAATAGTTACCAATTTGCCAGGCCAATTGTAGTACATTATCGTATCCTTCAAATAACAAATTCTACGTGTTACCTAGGAGTGACATAGCTAACTAAGGCTTTCTGCATCTTATTCACTGTTATTTGAAGGCTGCCAAGGTTCCTTGTGTCTGTCTGGTGTGCATCTCTGAATGTGAAAGGATAAACTGAGGCAGGGCCATTTTTAAATATACAGAATGTGATACCCTTACATCTGTTCTTGAAAGTAACCACTTACAAAGACTTTAGGCTTTTAATAAGAAGATAGAAAACTGACTGTCTTTTTTTTTTGTTTTGCCACCCCACTCCCCCCCCCCCCCCCGAAAACTGACTATCTTGACAAAGGCAGAAAGTGACAATTATTAAATGCACGTACGCGACTCCCCGGAGTTTTTAAAAGTCAGTCTTGGGGAGGAGTGATGTGGCCTCAGCGGTTTCTGGGTTATTGTGACTTCATAATAAGCCACAAGTGTGGGAGAGCGTTTTGTTTTGGAGGAGCATAGTTGCTGAACACAGTTTTATTTGCTTTTAGGTGAGACAGTAACATCTTTTGGGGGAAAGAATTGCCTTCGTCCCCTGAAAGTGGCGAGTGTGCGGCAGACAGCCGTGTGGAGGGACAGCCCGCGGGTGGCCGCCCACTATGTCGTGTAGCAGGACACCAAGTGCATTGTGACAGTCCGGATGGATCTTGGAAACAGAAGGGTTTGAGA
Source organism: Varecia variegata (assembly GCA_028533085.1). Classification (NCBI taxonomy): domain Eukaryota; kingdom Metazoa; phylum Chordata; class Mammalia; order Primates; family Lemuridae; genus Varecia; species Varecia variegata. Next base: position 1,527,985 of record CM052456.1, read on the forward strand.
CAGTGAAATTTCCACAAAGAACAAGGACTTCACCATCTCCCTTTTGATCTGAAGGCCGGGGGGACAATGGATATCATCATAGAGACAGCAAAACTGGAGGACAATATGGAAAACCAAACCAACGAGGCCACCAACACTTACACGGGGCCTGCAGAGCCTGTCGAGGAGGAAAACAAAAATGGCACCGGGAAAGCCAAGACCTTGCCCCCGGGGCTGCGGAAGGGGGCCAAGAAGTACCCCGACTACATCCAGATCGCCATGCCCGCCGAGTCTCGGAACAAATTCCCCCTGGAGTGGTGGAAAACGGGCATAGCCCTGGTGTACGCGCTCTTCAACCTGGTCCTCACAACTGTCATGATCACTGTCGTGCACGAGAGGGTCCCTCCCAAGGAGCTCAGCCCTCCGCTCCCCGACAAGTTTTTCGATTACATCGATCGGGTGAAATGGGCATTTTCTGTATCAGAAATCAACGGGATCATATTATTCGGATTATGGCTCACCCAGTGGCTGTTTCTCAGATACAAGTAAGTGGATCTGGTATGTTTCTTGGGTGTACTGTTGGCTTGAGTAGATATGTAATTGAGATTAGTTTTCTTGATTTTTTTTCCGAATTCCATCTTACCCAGACATGGGATGAAAGAGAGCAACAGAAACATGTACACATGGAATGAATCCGGTCACTGTTCCATAAGTGTTTGTTGAGCGACTGTGTGTGAAAGTAGCCAGTGTACAGCAGCAGCCCTGTGGTGGGTGACTCAGAGTTTATGAATTTAAGGCGCAGTTCCTGATCTCCAGCCACTCAGCGCTGTGGTATTTGTGCGATAAGTCAAGAGGCTTGGAAAGAATAACACTCACTCCGTCCTGCGTGTGTTATTTCAGGCTCTTGACAGGCGGGGGAAGGAGGCGGCCGGGAAACCTCTGATTACTCATGCTGTGATGACTCTATCAGTCTACAGTCATCAGCCTGCTCGGAGCTCTGCCTCTGTTCAGAAGTCCTCACATTTTACATTTCTCTTCTTTTTGCCTGTTGGCCATCTAGTCGCACGAGAGTTTAAGAAACTGAATTCGGAGCTGGGTCCATGTGGTTCTGGTTTGAGATTTCTAAGGCCAACTTGCCCTCTGGTGTCCCCTTGGCAGGGCAAAGCAGCCTCACGGCTCACTGGGTTCGGCCTCCCAGTTTCCGGCCAGTGTAGGAATCCAGAAGTATTAATAATCAGCCACTTGTGCTTGGAAGACACTTAACAAATTGGACACAGCTCTGAAGTGGTTATGTTTGCTTCTCTGTGTGAATTCTGACTCTAGTCCCTAAAAACTAAGGCCCCTCAATTCCTCTTTTCATCTCATTCACCACTTAACTGTTTTTTTCCTGCTAGAATTCTAGTAATTACATCACTAAAGTATGAGTTTGAATGAAACACTGCCAGAAATCCGGGGCTTTAAAAAGTGTAATGTGTGCTACCTTAATATAACTTGAAAATTCTAAGTCAAATAGGATTTCGGTGTTAATGACACAGTATCATTTCTAGAAGAGAGAATTTATACTGTATTATTCTTTTAGTTGGTTGTTGCTTTGCAATAACAAACATTCAATCTGTCTTTGCTAAAAAGTTCCTCCAATGCAACTTTGCAGGTTTTTTTTTTTTTTTTTTTTGAGACAGAGTCTCACTCTGTTGCCCAGGCTAGAGTGCCATGGCGTCCTCCTAGCTCACAGCAACCTCAAACTCCTGGGCTCAAGCAATCCTCCTGCCTCAGCCTCCCGAGTAGCTGGGACTACAGGCATGCGCCACCATGCCCGGCTAATTTTTTCTATATATTTTTAGTTGGCCAGATAATTTCTTTCTATTTTTAGTAGAGATGGGGTCTCGCTCTTGCTCAGGCTGATCTCGAACTCCTGAGCTCGAGCGATCCTCCCGCCTTGGCCTCCCAGAGTGCTAGGATGACAGGCGTGAGCCACTGCGCCTGGCCCAACTTTGCAGTTTTGACAACTTATTTCACAAACTAAAGGCATTCCTAAATATATAACTCTCTTTACATGTTTTTATAATATGTTTCAGTAACAGACTTATCAGTTGTCTTTTACTTAGTAGAAGTAAATTGTTTCTGAGATTGGTGGTGATAGCATGCCTTATTAAGCTAAAAGCAGAGAATATATTTGTTGAACTTTAGGGTTTTTCTTTTTAGTGTCTGGAAGTGACACTGACTATAGGAGCCTGCTTGGGGCACAGATGTTTGCTTTCTCCTTAACTTGGGGCAAAGCTTTACTCACGTATGTGTGAAAAGAGAAATTTTCCAGGGTCTGGTAAGTAGCTGGTAGAATGTTCATCCAACTAGCTGTCATTGGCTGCCTCTCCATCACCACCTTAAATTCTACCATGTCCAAACTCACGGTCACATAGCTGGGCAATATATTTTCATGATACGTACTGTTTCAGTCACATATCTTTGGCTCTTATATTTTAGTAAATAGTGGACTAATTCTTATAACCTGTTTTGAACATCCCAGCTGAGTGAGAAATCCTACTTGATTTCTTTCTTCAAAGCACCTTTCAAAACTATAGGAAAAAAAAAACATTAGCAGTAATTCTTTTTCTAAATAAGGCTGCAGAGTGCATGTTTCTACCTTCCACGTTGGTTTTCTGTTCTGAGCACAGCTGAACTCAGAAGCTGGGATGAATGTAATTGACGCATAATAATTTCTGCTCATGGCTTTGTAACAGCGTGGACAGTTCAAAACAGCACCCTTGTGGAGGGTGGGGTCGAACCAAAGGGCGAATCGGTTCTCACTTAACCAAGGAGAGAGACTCAGCACTGTTTATGACCTGCTCCTTGGCAGTCCCAGAAAAAGCAAAGCTAAAATAGCAAGCCTTTGAAAAGAAATGTCTTGGGATAAATAAATACTTTCACCTAACAGTCTAGGTGGTGTCCTTTTCTATTTTTTTTTTTTGACCCCAGAAACCCTGGAATATTCTTAAAATAGCTATTGGACACAGGCCGCTGAAAGTATATATTTATACATAAGCCTTCAAATTAGAAGTCCCAGCAGTTACCTGAATTAGACCTCGATTCATGTCAGAACCACAATCTTGGAGAAAACTTCAAAGATATGCCACATTCTGAAACTGCCTGTTTTTCCAGAAGTCTTTGATCGGTACTAGTTTTGAAAGTTTGAGAGCCCTGAAAATTGGAGACCTAGAGTAATGTATTTTACGTTCTAGGGAAGTTACAACTAGCAATCCTAGTGAACAGGACCTCTGGGATTTTTTACAATTGAGATTGAATAAAGCAAGAGGAAATCAGTTTTGAGGTTTTTTTTTGTTTTTTTTTTGAGACAGAGTCTCGCTCTGTTGCCCGGGCTAGAGTGAGTGCCGTGGCGTCAGCCTAGCTCACAGCAACCTCAAACTCCTGGGCTCAAGTGATCTTCCTGTCTCAGCCTCCCGAGTAGCTAGGACTACAGGCATGCACCACCATGTCTGGCTAATTTTTTCTATATATATTTTTAGTTGTCCAGATAATTTCTTTCTATTTTTAGTAGAGACGGGGTCTTGCTTTTGCTCAGGCTGGTCTCGAACTCCTGACCTCGAGCGATCCACCCGCCTCAGCCTCCCAGAGTGCCAGGATGACAGGCGCGAGCCACCGCGCCCGGCCAAGAGTAAATCAGTTTACATCTTTGCTATTAAATGTCATTAACTGTATTGAGGACTCTTCGGACATCTTTGAGATATAATTCTCTGAAAATCTATATAAATCCTAGAAAAAGCAGTTGGTGCTCAAGTTGTCAGAATTCCTTTGGATGATTCCCAAGTAAACCTTGCTTATGTAACTTGGGTTAAATGAGTTGTCACATCTCCCTGTGTGTCCAATTATGTAATGTCACCTTGGTTCATTAGTTAATTCCTCTGTTACTGTAGCTCACCTGTCCTTTGCTGTGTTCTCGCAAGAGGGTTTCATTAATGCGGTGAGTTGACTGAAGTGTTGAGAGCCCCACTGACTTCTCCAGCAGACAGTGACTTTTTGAGAAGTGATTATCCGGACTCTTACTCTGCCTTAGTTAGTTCCCTCACTCCACTCACACTCGTCTTTTTGGGGTCACCACTCAGATTTATTGCAGTCTGTGACCCTTCATTTCTGCAAACTGTGGCACCATCTCTATAACAGATCGTAGAGACGGGCAGCCCCCAAATAAGCCTCTAAATTCTGTGAAACCGGTTTGTTTGTCAGTGACATTGTGTGTCAATTATTCTTTATCCTGTTAAACATTGTTTTATCTTGCATTAGGAATAAAAGTAACTGGTGAACTTGTTCTCCCTTTAGGTCAATAGTGGGGCGCAGATTCTTTTTTATCCTTGGGACTTTATACCTGTACCGCTGTATCACGATGTACGTCACTACCCTGCCCGTGCCCGGGATGCACTTCCAGTGTGCCCCGAAGGTAAGCGCTTCTCAGTTACCACGTACAAGAATCCGGAAAACAGGTACTGAGCACCTACTCTGTGGTGTGCATTCTTCTAGACACTTCCATACGTGTTAACTGAAATCTAGCACGTTTTCTGTTTTTCTTTAGATATGGAGGGGAGAAATTAAAATGTGTTTTGTGCTAAAAAAAAAATGTATTTTCTGCTAACTGAAAATTACCATTGGGGGTCAGACTCTCTGCTTTCTTCCCTTCTCATTTGCTTCTTCCTTAGTGCGTTCGTTCTACAGGTGTTAAGCTTAGGTAGCAGGTGGTCTAGTAGCAATCTAAGCTTGAGGGATGGAAAATGATACGCAGATTGGTAATTTGTCCCATGATGATGAGTCAGGCGATTGTCAGATGAAGAACGATAGAGCTGAGGAAGGTGACAGGGAGTCTGAGGGTGGGAACTATTTTATACAGAGGTCAAGACTTCGTTAATCGGAAAACATCTGGCTGGGAGCCAAGACGAGGAACTGATCCACCTGGATGGGATGAGAGCTCCAGGCCAAGGCAGGAGCCTAAGTCCCGGTGGGCTCGGGGAAGGGTGGGGAGGCCAGTGTGCCCAAGTGGAGCTGTGAACGGTCAGGGTCGTGCAGACCAGAGTCCTTGGGGTCTTGGGTCCACCGTGGGAACTTCAACCTTGGTGTTGGTGGTGGAAGTCATGAGCAGTTGTTTGATTCCAGATACATTTTGAAGGTAGGCCCAACAGGATGTGCTAACACGTGGGATCTAAGTTTGAGAGAAAGAAGTCAAGGATGACCCCAGAGTTTTTAGCAGTTGCAAAGATAGAATGGTCTTTGGCTGAGAGACGGTGTGACGTCTACTGAAACTGTCTTAAAGCAGGAATTAAAGTTTCTCCAGGTAGAGTCAATTCTCGAGAGAGCTGTTAATCATCTTAGACCCCAGGACACCCTGGCTTACAAAATGGAAACTTAAAAGCATGTGCTTTCTGGACAAAGGAATGGAGTCTAGCATCATATTTTACCGAACACTAAACAGATGTCTGAGCCAAAGGGAAAACAGAGTCGTTCTGAAGAAGTCAACAGTCTCCTTCGCCAAATATAGGTGTGGTTTAGAGAAGCTATGCTTTCCGAAAGCTATCAAAGCAGAAAGTCGCAGTAATGAAACAGTGCACATATTGAATTTAAACACTGGCCGATTTTTAGTGGAACTAATTTAAGGGTGGGAGGCGTTCGGGAGCATAATAAACCCTGCGAATGGGCCGTTGTGACGTGTTGAGTGGAGAAATGGCCACAGAGAGGAAGGCAAAGCCCGTCCCAGTAACGAGTGGCGGATGAGGTTTGCAGGACGAATTGCTGTGATTACAGAAAGGGAGCAAATTAAAGATTGTCCTCCGTGGGAGAGCTGCAATTTTCGGGGACCACATCAGTGCACGAGCTGCAAACACTCATTGTGGAAACGACAGGAACATCCTCACTCATCACCTCCTGCGCTCCGTTGTCAGCTTGTGTGCTTCCTGGAGCACACGCAGCCCACGGTGCCTGACGCAAATCCCTGGGCTTGGACTCGAGGTGACAGTGGTGTCACAGAACAGGAGGCAGAACTGCATCCTAAATCTGGGTCCTCTGCTGGCCTTGGGTGCTGCTTAGATCTTAGTGGTTCCGAGGCTATCAGGGAATGTCCCCATCTCCTGTGTGGCCGACTCTCCACAATGCCCTCTGTGACCACGGGCAGTGGCAGGACTTGCGTGCCACAGCCAGGCGCTGTGGGAGGCCGTCAGACCTAGTAAGAGATGCCCAGGACCACTGTCACTCGCCAGGGGTGATCGCAGGGCCACTGCAGTGCAGCCCTCGCTGTCACGGTTTCCCAGCAGCCTTCGCCCTGATCGACCCTGCTGGTTCCCTTCTAGTGCTTTGCCTGCAGTTTGCATCAGCTGCTAACCCAAGCTTTGGTTTTCAGGCACAAAGTCTGTGTTCCCTAAAGTGTGTTTAGATGACGTTTGGCCCAGTTGTCATGAAAGGATTTCTCTTTTCAAATGCATTTTGTCCCCTACGAGAGTGCTTGGCTGGGATGGTGAGATGTCCCTTCCTTGGGAAAGTTCTCTGGGGCTGGGACTCACGCTCACCTCGGCCAGGGATGGCCGAACAGCTCTTCTCCTTAACCGAGGGGGGGACATGCGGGTGACGAGGCGTCTCGTGTAGCAGCAGCCATGCTGGGCTCTTCTGCCCCTGATTTATTGCGTGGGAAGTGGGGTACGGAGGTTATAGTGGGGGAGCCCTTGTGCCCGTCTGCTTTGGACGTTCTGATTGTGGCTTCTCCTCTTGGGTTTCTACATCCTCAATGCCACGTTCAGTAATGACGTAGAATGGCACCTGAAAATGCAGAGATGAGTAGGAACGAGAGTCTTCCATGGCGTGTGCTGGGAGAATTTCAGTGAACTAGAATAGACCTAAAAAAAAAAATCCATCAAACCCAACGCTCACTCTCCTCCCTCCCTTCCCCAGTTTTCTTTCTGCTTTTTTTCTTTCTTTTTTTGGGGGTCTGTTTAGCATTTCTACTAGGAATGATCTGATGTCTCAGTAACAGTGACAAGATTGAGGAGTTAAGAACTAAGACAGAAAGAGCAAGAAGAGAGAGTCCTTCCTCTGTTCTCCGAGGCAGATTGAATCGGATGCTAGAAATCTCCACACACCAACACCGCTGAAAGGCCAAGGAAGGAACGTGTAGCTTGTTTCAGCTCCTAGTTTGTTTAAACCTTTGATTGCCTCTAAAGGGACCGATGGCTTTAAGTGTTTCTGCCCACAGAAAATTAGGGTATAGAGTTGGGATGGGCGGGTGGATGAAAAAATGATGATGGTTCTGAAATGAACAATGATGTGTCCTTTTATTTATTTATTTATTTTTTTGAGACAGAGTCTCACTCTGTTGCCCGGGCTAGAGTGCCGTGGCGTCAGCCTAGCTCACAGCAACCTCAAACTCCTGGGCTCAAGCGATCCTCCTGCCTCAGCCTCCCGAGTAGCTGGGACTACAGGCATGCGCTACCATGCCCGGCTAATTTTTTCTATATATATTTTAGTTGGCCAGCTAATTTCTTTCTATTTTTTAGTAGAGACGGGGTCTCGCTCATTGCTCAGGCTGGTCTCGAACTCCTGACCTTGAGCGATCCACCCGCCTCGGCCTCCCAGAGGGCTAGGATTACAGGCGTGAGCCACCGCGCCCGGCCTCCTTTTAAAACCGAGAACACAATGGTTGGGCAAAGCGTATGCACCTTTCAGTCTGATCTCAGCGTGGACGGCTGTTTGTACCGACCTCACGACAAATTCCTGAAAGACTGTGGCTGATCTGATAAAGCAGGTGGCATGCGGCAAGACTCCGATTCTGTCGTAGATATCAAGGGCAAGTCCCATTACGTTGAGCAGTTCAGAGGGGACCTGTTCTTTCTGGGGCTCCCCCGAGTGAGTCATGCGACTCTGTCACCAGGACCCTTGTCTTCCTCAGGACAGATGTTCACCGCCGGCTAGATCCTGTCCTTCAGGGCAAGATCACCTACTACTACCTGACGTGTTTGGTTTAAGGACTGTCTACTCTTGCTCACACACCTGGGCCACCTTTGCCGCCTGGGCTTCCCACGGGCAAGCTCTTGAGGAAGGTGAAGTTTGTTTGAAACCTCTGGTTTCTCGCCCTACCCTTAATCAATCCATTTTATGTCATTTTCTGTGCAGTGCCTTCCTCCCAAGTGACAGGCAGTCATGGGTCACTTGGAATACCAAAAGGCTTTCCAGATCCATAAGATTGTTTTTTTTTTTTTTTTTTGAGACAGAGTCTCGCTCTGTTGCCCAGGCTAGAGTGAGTGCCGTGGCGTCAGCCTAGCTCACAGCAACCTCAAACTCCT